>PVJX010021669.1:0-31596 GCA_004027295.1 Dolichotis patagonum | reverse complement strand
TTTGTCATACAAATAAGTGATGCACATGAAACCCCATGTAGCCATGATTAGAAACCAACCACACCAAGATATTTGGTTAAAGTTCCAGGAATCCAACCAAGAACAGAATACTAAATGCTGTTAGAGAAAAAAAATCACATATAAACCCATTAGAGTTACACAGACCCTAAAGTCAAGGAGAGCTCATAGTGAAGGTTTTGAAGCAACACTTAAAATAAAACAATATCTAAATCAGACTGATGTCCTGCAAAGTTACCACTTAAAATTGATAGACAGGGGCCAGGGATATAGCTCAGACACACAAGCACCTGCCTGGCAAGCACAAGGTTCTGAGTTTGATTCCTGATACAAAAAATGAAACAATAGTAATAGATAGATAAATAATATATTTGCATAATAAACAGCAGCAAAGAAATTCATGACCACAAAACTAGCACTCCAAAAAATTATCAGGCATATCCTGGAAAGAGAAAATAAAGCTAACAATGTCTTAATGACCTTTATAATGAATCTACCAGGTAAGGTTAAGTAACTAATTAATAGGAAAGAAAGTGAATCAGCAGCAAGAAAATATTGACAGATAGGCTGTATCTATCAGTTATAGCATTCAATGTTCATGATCTCTTTTCACCAATCAAAAGACACAGATTATGACATGAATCCAAAAACAAGACCCAACATTATGCTGTATACAAGAAACACATTTAAACCAGCAAGCAATTCATAGAGTGAAAAATCAAAGGCTAAAAATCAGTATCGATGCAAAAGAAACCTAGGAAAAGTTAGGAGTTGTTATCCCAATTGCATAAGAGTATATTTCAAGCCAAGACTTTCCAAAAGAGACAAAGAAGGTCACTACATAGTAAGAGTACAATTCAACAGGAATAGGTAGCAATTGTAAAGATATATGTACCAAATACCAGTGCATCCAAATTCATAAAATTAATTATGATAAGCATCAATACAGTATTAATGGGAGAACTCAATGTCCTACTATCACAAATGGTCAGATCAATCATACAAAAATGTGAAAAAGAAATATCAGTGTTAAGCCAAATATTTGAACAAATGGAATCAATTTTTATCTATAAGGCATTCCACTGAACAACAGCAGAATGCACATTTTTCTTAGCAATACATGGGACATTCTCCAAAGAAGACCACATACAAGTCCATTAAATATAATTGAATAAATACAAAATAATCAAAATTATCTCATGTACATTCCCAAATCACTGTTCAATGAAACTATAAATCAAAAGCAAAATACTTTAAATAAACTATAAAAACACATGGAAATTAAATAATACCCACCAAATAGACAATGTATCACAGATAAAATTTAAAAAGAAATTGATTTCTGTATCAATTGATAAAGCCTGTGTGAAGTACCAGAATGCATAGGACACAGTGAAAGCAGTCTTAACAGGGAAGTACATAGTGGTAAATTTTTATATATAAGAAAAACAGAGTGAGCTCAAGTTAGTAACCTAATAATGGACCACAAGGTAAACACCACAAGGAAAAACAGTAACAATCCAAACCAAAACTTAGTGCAAGGAAGCATTATAGAGATCAGCACATGAATTAATGAAACTGAGACTAAAAGAAATACAAATAATCAATGAAATGAAGAGATTGTTCTTTTAAAGATTAAGTACAATAGACAAATTCTTAACTAAGCTTACCAAAATAAGGAAAGAAAGGACCCACATCAACATACATAAAATTGAAAAAGACCAAATCGTAATGGATTCTTCAGAAATCCAGAAAATCACCAGCAATTATATTGAGCACCTGTGCCATAATAAAATGGAAAATTCAGAAGAAATGTATAGACTCCTAGATTTTAAAAAGTACATTAAATCATCAAAAAGATCATATGTCATGATCAAGTAATATTCATCCCAGTGATGTAGGGATGGCTCAACATATGCAAATCAATAAATGTAATACACCACACTAGTAAGGAAGGCAAGGGAGAGGCATTAGCATGGTGGACATCAAATTATACTACAAAGCTAAAATCATGAAAGCAGCATGGTGTTGGTAAACAAAACAACAACAAAAACTGAGACTTAAGAATCAATGGAACAAGAAAGAGGATGCTGATACAGCTGTACACCCACTTAGCTACTGTATCTTTGGCAAAGGGGCCAAATACTTTCACTACAGGAAAGAAAGTCTATTTAACAAATGGTGCTGGAAAAACCAGCTATCCACATGCCAAAGATTGAAACTAGACCCATATATCTTGCCACACATTAAACTGAAATCAAAATGGATCAAGGCTGTAAATATTAAAACAAAAACATTTAATCTGCTAGAAGATAAAACAGGTAAAGCTCTTGAATACATAGGTATAGGCAAAAACTTTCTGAACAAATACTTGAGTGAACAAGAAATAAACAAAGAATCAACAAAGTAGATCACATGCATTTTAAAATCTTCTGCACAGCAAAGGGAATCAACAAGATGTGAAGAGACAACTACAGAATCAGAAAAAAAATTGTCAGTTGCTGCCCCGATGGAGCAATATATATCTAGAATAAATAATTTTTTAAAAAAGACACTCTAAATTTAAATATCAATCCAAAATTGGGCACCTGCAATGAACAAATATATCTTAGATGAAGAAGTACAAATTACCAATAATTACATGAAAAAATGTTCAACATTGCTGAGCAACTAAGAAATGCAAGTTAAAATAGCATTAAGATTGCATCTTACTCCAAGAAGAATGAAATGGATATTATCAAGAAGGCCATCAATAATAAATCCTGACAAGGCTGCAGAGAAAAAGAATACTTGTTGATTGTAGGTAGAAACATAAACTAGCATAGCCACCATAGAAAGCAGTATGGAGATTCTTCAAAAGACCTAAAACTAGAAACTCCATTTGGTCCAACTATTCCCCTCCTAGATATCTTCCCCAAAGAGTTAAAGTCATCATGCTACAATGATGCATTCATATTCATGGCTCTAGCAGCACAATTAATAATATGTAAATCTTGGAAAAAGATAAATGGATACAAACATGGTATTTACACAATGGAGCACTGCTCTGCCATAAAGAAGGGTAAATGGGAGGCAATTTAAGTAAATAGATTCACCTCGACACCATACTAGTAAGTGAAATAAATGAGACACATAGGTTTAAACATCACATTGTTTCCTATATGAGATACTCAATGTAAAAATAAGGACCAGAAATAAAAGATACTAGGCAGAAGGGAAATATGTTTTTAAAATGGAAGGAGAACAAGAGACGGAAGGGGAAGTGAAGGAAGGGCAAAGGGGTTCCAAGAGTTGAAGAGAAAAACATGCTAATTAAGATTTTGCAAGTAGGGTACGGAAGAAGAGTTGTAGTGCTAGGGATAGAGGGGGTAAAGGGGCCAAAAGAAAAATTAAGATATGTTTGCACATGCACAAATTCCCCAATATGAACCTAATCACTATACCATAAATATATAGTAGTAAAAGATAAATAAAAATGAGAAAGAAATAAGAGCATAAGTTTTCCTACTGTGCCTTTAACACCAAAAAAAACCCACAAAATAATGGGTTGTGATGCAAGGATTATAATTTGTGTGGAGGCTTCCAGTTCCTGTATGTGCTGTGCAGACCCATGAAGAAAACAAGAGGTAGGAAATAAGGGAGCCAAAGCCTTGGCTGGTCTTACTTCAGATTACCACGCTCTTCAAAACTGCACCATTCCTATGACCAATTGGTAAGACTATCCTATGATAAAATGGCAGAGGAAAGATTTTCCACAGCATAACAGAAATAATGGTGATTGATACATGAGCCAGAAAACTTCATGGAAATACTATGCATGATGCTACTTAGGAAATTTTTGTAGTCAAATGTATGGCTTATTAATTTGCAACATGTAGTAAAAGTAAGAAAGGCAAAGATAGGAAAGAAAAAGACATAAAAACCATGTTTCTATTGGTGAAAGTAGAGCATAAAAATGTAAGTGGGCAATCCAGGGAGTTTTTCAATACCTCTGAAGGATCTGTTTACTAAAAGCAATGTGCCTTTTGAATGTTTGGGCGCACTGCAGACATATTATAATTAAGGAAGAATGGACAGATAGTTGTGGCTTTCTGAGATATATATATATATATATATATATATATATATATATATATATATATCAGAATTTTGAACTAAAGCTTGGTTTTGTTATCAGCATATGGTAGAAATAAATTACCTCAATAGTAGCTCCCTAAGTTATCCTACTGTTCATTGTGTCCTAGCTTCTAATCACTATCCCAGCTGAGAAATTTAACGTGATGCTTTTGGCATTTACATAACAGATTTGTCTCCATCTTTGTCAAGAGTTTCAGATATCTCACTCAATATTCATTTATTCATCCCATTGCTATGTATTAGATCTTCTCTCTATTGCGTTCTTTTAGATGCTAAGGAATAGAGTAGAGAACCACAGTTCCTTCTCCTAAGAAGATTGAAATAAGAATCTAAAGTGTTTGGTTATGATGAAGAGAAATGCTCTTTTGACTATAATTATTTTCAATACTGCATGTTTTTTGACAGGGACGTCATAAAGGCCTTAGAATCTATGCACCAAAATAAAGAATCCCTTGTTTCTAATTTCTTACTGGTTTACAGATATTTCTAAGCTAGTATCCCTGAAACTTGAGATGACTAGGAAAAAGGCATTGTAAGCAGCATACAGACTTCCTAGAGGAAGAGGAAATAGAGATCTTGCTTTTGAAAACAAATTACATGAAAGCAGTCTAATCGAGCTCTAATCTGAACAGTTCCTAAATATATTGTCATTATGTTTTTAAATTTATCTATCTTATAAATGTAAACTATAGTGTCATGTTTGTTATAAAGGGAAAAGTAATTAAATAGTAATTATCAAGTTATCAATCCACATCAAAATGTAATAGAATGCAGTTAGTTAATAGGCTAGTAAACAGTGCTCCTTCAGTACGAAGTACAACAGACATCTGAACATCAGAGAGGACAGGCAAATGTGTGGTTTATAAGTAGCTAGCATAAACAAAGTAAAATCTGAAAAAGAAAACAATACAGTGAATATAAAAATAAAAAAAATCATCATATATTCTTGTGTTGTGTTTGTGTCATTGCAATAAGCAAATGATCAGATAGTGTGATTCTTACCCTGCAACAACATTTATTAATTATGAGAAAATGTACAGAACAAGAGGCATAGCATATGCAACTGAAATGTCTCAGGAGCCCTACAACTTTCAGACATAGCATCAGCCCTCAAATTGAGGTTTATTGATAACTGGACATTACTGTATACCTTGCAAGAGGATTTGTAGATGACTAACAAATTAGTATGTTTTTTTTTATCCATAGGTATTTGCAAGCGGGTATGCTAAGAGTCAGGCTAGGTCTGTTAACTTCTTTAGTCTCAATATTGATGTTTTGAAAACGTAAGGATCTTGGTGAAGTTCCATTATCATGTTATTATGGTGGCTATTTCCATATCGGTGAGGCACTAACATCCATACTAGGTCTAATGAGGAAAGCATGCCTGTGGAGTGTTACTGGTGAAGTAACATTTATTTCTTATGCTTCGGCATTTTAATTAAGATAGCTTATTGTAATATTCTTAAGTAATATGTGTTAAATAGTACATTTCTCAAGCCATGTAGTTCTATGTCCATCAGTAATACTCTATTGGTAAAAAACAGTTAAGTAATTTTAAGAAGTTCAAAATGAAACCATGATATGTGGACTAACAAATGATATGTCCACAATTCCTATATGTAGCAAAGTAATTTAGAATTGTGTTTACTTTTGACGCAATACATAACCACCAAGGATTTTCAGCTAGTAAATGGAAGCATTATGACATGAAGTGTGTGTAAGACTGTTTATCTCAGGCCATGTTAGGCATTTTGTATCCCTGTAATATTTATCAACTTACCACTTTTTTATGATGTAACACATTATTGACTTGGATTTTAGCAAAGCTAAACATCAGTTTCTAATGCCATCTCTTGGGCTTTTCTTAGAAATTCTTGAGTATATTCCCAAAACATGAAGCAAAATCTTTCCAGTCTGTATAGCATGGTGACTATAACATATGCAAATTTTGACCTTCCAAGTTATACTCCAATGACACATTTTGAAACTAAAGACAAAGAAATAAGGAAAAAAAATCAGAATATGACCTTATCTTTAACACTATATTGTTTTCACTGTTTTTAAATAAAGTTTAATTTATGATTGTTCTGTGTTCTCAGCAGAATACTCTTCTTATTCAAACAGCACAGGGGAAAAATGTATACTTGGAAGAAAAATAAGACAAGAGTGTTCAAGAATACTTTCCTAGAGCCTGTCTTGAAAGCAAAAGATCATGGGTTTGATTCCTGATTACCCCCCCCAAAAAAAACCCAAATTTTTTTCTAGTTCCATGTTTCCAATTGCTTTACCCTACCTGGACCAGCTAACCCTAAAAACTTCTTTTCCACTAGGCTACCATGACTTTTCTCGTCAAGTCCTTCTCGTTCCTCTCCATGTTTAGTAGCTCATGGTCACTCTCTATAGTTTATTTAACTAGATTGGTCCATCACACTCGAGAAAACTCAGCAATTCCTTATTAAATGCTTCCGTTTCCTTTTAAGACACCATATGCGTCTGATTTTCTTCCTGCCTTACTGACTTATCTCTTCAAATACTCTTTCCTGAAATTTTCTTAACTCTCCATTTTCCTTATAAGTTGTATTACTCCGGATTCACTCCTGTATATCTTTGTTTCTCTCACCTCCCTGACGATATGAGCTTTATGGATACAAATATGATCACTTTTTTATGTAACAGTCTAACCGTAGGGCTTTCTCACAGCAGAGGCTATTGTATATAACTGCCCCTTCAAAAATTCTCACTGAGTTTCATGAAATCCTCAATCCTCACTTATTTGTAGCTGAGCTCCTGATGTCAAGCCTAAGCTCATCTCTGCAAATTTCTCAAGTTCTGCTTGCTTTTGGTTGTTTGCTGTGAGCACTAAAAATTCTGAAGTTCTAAGTGTATCCATTTTCCTGCAAAGAGCTCAGATTTAGTCCTTTATTAAAAAGCACTACTTTATTGTACATATATAGCATATTTTTAAAAATCTGTTCTATTAATGGACCTATAGGCCATTTTTTATTTAATTATTATGAGTTGTGCTGCTATAAACATGAGTATACAGGTATTACAGTAATGTGAGGTCTTTAACTCTTTGAAGTTATGTAGAGGAAAAATTGCTGGCTTAGATGGAATTTCTATTTTTGTTTCTTTCAGAAACTTCCATCTGGATTTTCATAGCAGTTGCACTAGTTTGCGGTCTCATCAAGAAGGCATCTTTCCCAATATTCCCACAGCCTTGCTAGAATTTTTTGTTTGTTAGCTTGTTTCTTCATGACAGCTATTCTTTCTGGAATAAAGTGTAATCTCAGTGTTTTTTAAACTGTACCTCTGTAATTGTCAAAAATGTTGAATATTTTTCATTTGTGTGTCTTCTTTTTGAAGTTTTTTTTTATTTTAATTGCTTATTTTTAACTGAGTCTTTTATTTTAGGGTCTAATTTTTGAGTTTTCTCATACATATATTCTAGGTATTAGTCCTGTATTCAAGAAGTGGTGGGCAAAAATTGTTTTCCAATTCTGTGGGCTGTCCTTTTGCTCTGCTGGTGATTTCCATTGCTGTATAGGAATCTTTCAATTTGATGTTCCATTTTTTGATTCTCTGCATTATTTCTTGCACAGTTGATATCCCATTCAGATAGTCCTTGCCTATACCTATTGCTTCAACAGTTTTACCTATTTTAATTTTTTTGGAAGATTGTTTTTGTTTCAATATGGCAATGCTTCAGTTCACGAACACCTCTGTTTGTAAATAATTTAGTTCACAGGGTGTTCAGGACAATTTTGCTTTTATTCATGAATTCCAAATTGGGTGAGAACAGGACTTGGGACATGTTTCTGTGGCAAAAGAAATGTGGCCATCTCCCCTAGAATCATGGAACCAGATAAGTCTGTGGACCAAGGTACCACCGTATTTTGGTCTTCGATCTAGTTCGGTTTCATTTCAGAACTTGGTGAGAAAGATGGATCTAGATGCGGTCTTTTCAGCATGCGGATAACCAGTGTTCCTAGCAGAGGTCCTTGCAGTTCCAGTGGTCCTTGCAGAGGGGCTTTTCCCCAGCATATGTTTTTGGCCCTTTTGTCAAAGATAAGACACCTGAGTGTGCCCGAGGCTGTTTTTGCACCCATCCATTTTCAAATTGATCCAAACCTCTGTTTCTGTGTCAATAATTTACAGGGTTTGTCACAGTAATTTTTTAATCCCAATCCATAATATTAAACTCAAAGATATGTATTTGGGCCAGTGTTGCAGTGAGCGGCGTCTCACTTGCTTAGCATGCAGAAGTGCTGAGTTCAGCACTAATCACCGAGAAAGCATTGTGCGCAATGAAGTACAAGGAGGGATGAAGGCGTTATATTTGAATATTCGTTTTCTTAGGAAAGAAATGTCATTTTAAACTTATATTATTTTTATTATTAATGAAATTTGACATGCAGAATGTATGATTTCTGCAAGTCTACTTTGGCAGCTTAACCCTTGTGTTAATAAAGAGAATGCTTGGGACTTTGGAGTGTTGATCTATATGCTATGATATTATGGAACTTGGGTTTTTCTTTTAATTATTTTCTTACACTTGAGTTTCTAAAACATCTTTAGTTTAAGAACTGTGTGTTGAAATATGCGTTAATAAAACACTGTGCAAGTGCATATGTTCAGAATGGAGATGTGGGTTTATAAATTAAATCAAATTGGAAAAATTCTGATGATGATTGAAGCTAAGCTGTGAGAATACAGCAGTTCATTACACCATTTCTCTCCTTAGTAATATGCTTTAAATTCACATTAATATGCAGTTATAGGGGAAAACACGTGTTGGAAGCTTTGAAAGGATTTATTTACCACACAAAGAAACAAACAGATGTGAAATGAACTGCCTAAGTATGTGGTACATGCAGTCGTAATGTGTCATTTAAATGTTGATGATACTCTAAAATTTGGGGCACTATTTCAATTTAAAGTAAATTTCGTTTGGACAATGTTTAGCTAATGTGCAGAATATACAAAGTTATACTGCATATGACAAAAAGAGAGCCCCACCAGGGCTCACAAAAGAGCAAATGTATCTTGACTGAAAATGTCTGATATTAAAATAGGAAATAAAATACTTGTAGGAGCTGTAAAGTTAATATACATGAGTGAATTCTGAAATAAAATATACACTACCAAGTGCTGTAATATCTATTGATAGTAATAATATGATGACAAAAATTAGTGCAATTTTTTAGGTCAAAGGAAAAAAGTGAATAAGTCTGGGACATTTTGTTGGAAGGCAGGTATGTTTTTAGAAATTTCCACAAACTAGACATGAAATACATTATGAACAATATGTGAACAGGAAAGCAACATAATAATTTCTTAAATCAGTACCATTATGAGTGACAAAAGTAATATATTCTACGATTTGAAATTAGAACAAGGCAAACCTGAAAATGAATCTTGAGTCTATGATAATAAAGCCAACAAACAAAATTAAATTCTAATTAGTCACAATAACGGGAGTTTGGGGGAATTATCAATAAGCTCTTAAATTGATTATCACAATTTGTGAGATGACAAATAAAATTTAAAGTCACACTTGTTTATGAACTTCAAGTATCATCATTGTTGCTCACCTGGTGACCCATATTTTCATTTCCAAGAAAATTATGTTTTCCTAACACAAAAAATTGAGGCAATAGTAATTAGGTCATTCTTACCTAATGTGTAAGAGCATAGGAGAAAACAGACTCATGAGAAGTAATTTCTCAGTACTGATCAGCAGTATTGGAAAGATGGAAATACACCCATAATTTAATTTAATTTAATTTAATTTAATTTAATTTAAGTTTAACCACATAAAAGGATTTAGTCATACACATGACCTGCAAATGTGAATATCATATATTTCTTGCAAAGTTATTCTCCAAGATGTATTCAAGACCATGGTATTTATCAGTTACAACTATATTTTTCTCCATTGATTAATGTTTATTTCTAAATTTTATACTCAATATAATTGATTTTAAAGCCTAATCTTCATTTAGTGAACAGAAGAACTGTTGTTTGAAGTACTTAGCTTTGAATCTTGTCCTTTGTAAGTTAGTTGGGTGAAAACATTCAACGCGGGTTATTTTCCCTGGACAAGGCATGAATATAAATATTGCTACACTGCTATATGGCAAGTATAAATATACTAACAACATCAGCAAACATCTTACATGTGATAGAACATAAAATTTGTACAAAATAAAATGTATCTTTCCAATTCATGACATTCAATTTTCAATTGAAAGAAGAAATAAGATGATATTTCTGTCTGTACCAATCTCAATGTTTCGTAGGACTCTCAAAAGCCAGTAGACAGTCAAGCATGATGGACACGCCTTTAATCCAAGAAATCAAACAGGAGTGAGAGAAGGAAAACCACTTGGAATTCTCTTTGTAGCCAATATGGGCTACAGAGAGAGTTCAAGGATAGTCTCATCCACATAGAGACCCCATAGCTATAGCAAAATAAATAAATAAATAAATAAACACTAGAAAAAGTTACTGATTCATTTTAGATTATGATTCATTTTTAGGAAACGGCAAAAAATGGCAGAACAGAAAGATAAGATTAGAATTAATAAAAGTTCCAGTATTTGATATTAGGATAACCTGGTTTACGTCCCAGGTAGGTAAAACTTGAGAATTCTGTTTATCTCATTTATGAAGTGAAAATAATTTTGCCCCTCTCACAGCTTGACTGTAAGAATCAAACAATCTGAAGCGTATGGATATACTTAAAGCACGTTTCACACACAGACTTCATAGCATTTGGCTGAGTGGAGTCTCTAACATCATTCTGGGCATGCATGATACACTCCCTGGGTGCTGAGTGTTCCTCACGACCCTATTAAGTCAGAGATAAAGCACAGGGTGATTCCTCATGCAATGCCTAGGAATAAAAAGCTACTTAAAACTGTATGAGTGTTAAAAACTTCATTGCATGGTTTATGAGGGGAAAGTGAGCAAAAAATTGGATGTGAGAAAATAGATGGCAGGCAGTAAGGAGGCACATCCTGTCACACGACAAGGTCAAAGAGGACGTTCATGAAGTACCGACCTAAGGTAGGGTGTGCAGCGGGCTGAGGTTGATACTTCAGCACTGAACTCTACCCATGTACTTCCTGCAGCCCTAGTAAACAGTAGCACGACTCCTCAAAGTTAGACCATGTGCTCATTTGGAGGGATCTTTCTGATTTAATGTAGCAGCTTCCTTGTGAGCCAAGTCTAATTTTCATATGTGGAGAATTCATCTTTTGTTCCATCCAGATACCACTGATGCTTGTACTCAGTTCCCTTTTAAAATTTCTGAGTGAATAATGGATCAACTGTTTTAAATTTTCCATGTATCATTTCAAATAGGAAAAAAAATTTCCCATGTAATATATACAAGTTTTTGTATCATTTATGGGAAATAAAGTTTTGTCTTACAACACCTTGGAATATTCCCAATAATTTCAGGATTACCTTTCTCTAACCAAAGTAAACAAATAGTAAATAAATGTGCTAGATGCCGAACTAATTTGCAAAAATGTAAAGATAACTACAGTAATCTGTCATTGATCTTAATAATTCAGTTTTATTTTAACTAAAAATGTCCCTAAGCAACAGTTTCCAAAAAAAGAATATTTATCCATTGTATTTTAATTTGTGAAATTTAAGAATTAGGAAAAGATGCAGTTAATTATATAAATATATATAATTATTATATAATTACATATATATTTATATATTTATTTATATATTTATAGATTACATATAATATATTTATATATAATACTTCATATATTATATATAAAGTATACATATATATAAAATTATTAGGAAAAGATGCAGTTAACTATATAATAGTTAATATAATAAAATGTATTTGAGCATGTGCAGCCTCTCGTTAAAAAATGAAAAATTGAGCCAACTCTCAGGATTACTTGAGCTTGTAAAGTAATTTTTTGGATTACCTAGCTATCTTAAGCAAATGAACCTTTTAGCTCAGCTTGTACAAAGTGATCTTATTTCTTCCTGGTACTTTTTACAAAGCCAGGAAAACTTATATTTCCCTTCTTGTTGAAATAAAAATCTTTATTCTGAAAAGAAAGCAAATCCTATACTTTCTTAGGATCAATACAAAATTTTCCTAAAATATTTTGTTGAAATATTTGATTGAAATATATACATATAGTATATTAATATATCATTTTATATATTTACATAATTTTTATTTTTATAATTTGTATATTATGTATAATATATATTATTTTTTCCATTTACTTGATTATGTTTTTATCCACAAAATCAAGTTTTATCTTTCTTTGTAACTATGGGAATGGTTTAATTGAACAAAAGAGTAGATTCCTATCTTTACTTAGCTAAAACTTATTTAAAGAAACAAAAATTCAAAAGCAGATAGATAATAATGACATGAATTCTTTGTGTAATATGCCCCCTCTAGTGGTCTCCTATTTGAAGAAGCAAGTGCCTTTGAAAACTAGGCAATCAAAATCACTATGTATAACATATAAGGCACCCTCTACCTTCTTACACTTTTAAGAATTAAGGTTTGCAGTAGATGCTTTTTGAACACTCTTTGAAAAGTTTACATGCAGCTCAACCCTTGCCCTTCTCAGAATCCTAGCTTCAAACTGACTACACTTCTACAATGCAACACATCAACTTGAAATTATAATTTTTACTCTACTTGGCTACTGGAAATCATAATTTTTTCAGACTACTTGATTATCAGTAATACAGAGAATAGTTGATCGATTAGAAATGAAATTCTTTAAAAAATCTTGAATATCAATGAATGAATAAGAAAGGGCAAAGAAAGCAAGAAATTTTATTTTTTTAAAATTTTATTTAAAGCGAGAAAAAAAAAAACAATAGAGGATAGCAACAATACAGAATTCCAAGGAAAAAAGGAAAAGAACAACAACAAATAAACCTAGGAAATTATTACTTGGCAAATTACATACTGACTTCTTGGAAATAGTTGTTCAAATTACAAAGTTAAAACATGTAAAGTAGACATTCATACAGTAATACTGTTAACAGTTCTGCTCCATGATCTGACAAAAACAGCAATTTGGCCATCCATCTTACCCACTCAAATATACATGCAATTATCAAAAGGGTAAAATTAAACAAAACAAAACAGAACAAAGTAGGTCACAAGAAAGCAACGTAAGAGACATAAATTTCAAAACTAAACAATCGGAAATTTTCACTCTCTATTGTACTGACTCTTGTTTTCTTCCAAATAGTTGTCCATATTGTCACATATAGGGAATTCAAATGAAACATAGTATGGAATTGATCTGAGCAGGACGAGGAGGATGTTTCAGGTCTTCAAGACCAGACAATAGGGAAGCCAAGAATGGCTGTCATAGTGTCTCTCATTCTCCTCAAAACAGCTATCCATACCTTCATGTGTGTTGAACTTAAACAAAACAAAACAAGCTAAAATCACTTTGAACAAAGAATGATAGTTTTGCTGGATTTCACATCATGATGTTATGGAATCAGCACTGGGTACTGTAGTGTCTCTTTTTCTTCAAAGTTGTTGTTCATTTCAACATGTGTTATATAGTTTGTTCTTGTAAACTGTTTATAAGCTCTACACATGCATGAGTCTCTACATGTATAGCTATCATTTCTGTATTAGAGGAAAAAAACAAAACAAAGATAAAATAAAACAATTCCTAGAAAAACATGAATCAAAAAAGTCATGTAAAACCACAATACAAGGTGATCTACAAGGGTTACCATGATGTCTCAGCAGCATATAACAACACCAATAAAAATGAAGCACTGGAGACATTACAAGACCCCAAAAGCAAGCAACAATCAAACCACAGTGGGCATCCCAGTGAATCCTGCCATCTACAGTGCAGCTGCCCACACTCCCAGACCTGATGCTATCAATCACAACAGACCTAAACAAAATCAGTCAATACAAAGTAGCAATCTAACAAACCAGATTAAAATAAGATCAGGCGCAACAAGACAGTATAAATTATAAAGGGCTCCAGATTAAGTTGATAGAAAGCTAGGGATCATTACCATAATATGTCCTCCCATTTTGGGATAGCTGACCATGTCCTCAAGGCCAGTGCACGTAGACAAACTGGAACAGCACACAATCCATCCAAACAGAGTCATGAGAACAATGTAAATTCCAAATCCTGCTACCCAATCAACAATATGCTCTGCCTCCCCCTTCCAGACAATTCCTCCCCCTTCACTCCCACAGGGTGCACCGCTCGCCTTGGGTCTCACTGCCTCCCCATATAGAGCATCTCAATGGACCCCATCTCCTGATCCACTCTGCCTGTGCCTCCCCCCAGTCAATATTTCAAGGCCATCTACACTAGGGATTGCAGCCAATCTTCTCTGCCTCATCTCTGCTATTCTGTCTCTCTGCCATTGGTTGTCTACCTTCTTTGTTCCACCCCACTGTCTGCCCTTTTCACCGGGGCCTCCCTGCCACTGCCCCTGAAATGCTTGTGTTCTTGTTCTCTCTCTCTACAATGTCCTTCAGTATTTTTTGTAGGGTTGGATTGTTGGTCACAAATTCTCCAACTTCCTCTTTGTTATGGAAGCATCTTGTTTCTCCATTAATTTCTAGAGAGAGTTTTGCAGGATACATCATTCTGGGCTGGAGGTTGTTCTCCTTCAGGGCTTGAATTACTTCACTCCAAGCTCTTCTTGACCTGAAGGTCTGTGTCGAGAAGTCTGCTGTGATTTTGATGGGTTTTCCTTTATAGGTGATCTGTTTCTTTTCTCTGATGGCTTATAATATTCTGTTCTTATATTGAATTTCTGGGATCTTGATTACTATGTGTCTGGTGTAGCTCTGCTTTGGTTTGTAGGTGGCTGGAGTTCTGTATGCTTCATACCTCTGCATATCATTTGCTTTTTCTATGGTTGGGAGATTTTCCTTAATGATTTCTGTGAATAGACTTTGCAATTCCTCTGTTTTGACTCCTGCTTCTTCATTACATGCTTTATTCTTAAGTTATAGATCCTCTTGTCATCTTCTAGTCTTTATATAATTGCTGCCTGCTCCTTTGTTATTTTTAAGAGATCTCCTCTATCATGATCACACATTGCAAGTCTGTGTTCAATTTTTGATAGTCTATCTTTGGTTTCTTTTAAGCAGTTTTGCCAGTTTTCTATGGAGTCTTTAGTTTCCTGATAATCTCTTTGAATCTGCTTCATGAATTCTAGGGGTTTTTTTTGTATTCTTCATTAAATGTTTCTCTCCTGTTGTGTTCCTCCATTCTTCTGTCTGTGTATTTTGAGAGGTGCCCAGCCTTTATTTATTAATCTACTTATCTTTTGTTTAATTTGAATTAATATTTCTGTTTTGAGCCCGCTTACGAGGTCCTGAAGATATCTCTTTATGTCCGCTAATGCTGTGTTTGATGTTGCATGTTTGCTGCCCTCAATCTCTTTTGTATTTACCTCTCTTGAATCAATGTTCTCAGGGTTGGGGGCTGGGAGTTGTTTCTTATTTCTCCCTCTCATCATGTTTTTGGTTCCTTCCATACAAGTGTACAGTGTAATTCCCAGCCCCTTTTCTTGTTGGTTAAGGCTCCTCTAGAGCATGCAGGCTAGGGGTTTCTGCCCTCTAGAGTCTGCTATCAGAGATTGAAGTTCAAGTAAGGGCAGTGTGCGCTGCTCCTCCCCTCCGGGCCAGTCAACCTCCGGGCCAGTCAACCTTTGCAGGCCTTCACTGCATCAGTATGCACTGATCTCAAGGAATTAATTTGTAGCAACCCATTGGTTCCTGGCCAGGGGCATGGCCCAGTCCAAGCAGATTCCACCAATCTGCTTGGCGAGGAGAGCAACCAACTGAAGCCACTTCCTTATGGAGTTAGGGCTCTCCTGCCAAAATCCAACATGTTGTCCAGTCAGTTGCCCCTTTCCCATGGGAGGGTGTTATTCCCATCACTCACCGTGTGTTGATGCCAGTCCCTGAGAACTGCTGCGCTCCCCGACCTCTGACCTCAGCACAGCTGTGGCGAATTCACAGTGCCTCTGGGTGGGTTGCTTGCAGGGCCAGGTCCCGGAGAGCCACGCACAGGGCTGTTCAGCTCCATGCTCGGCTGCACGAAGGAGTCACATCGGCGCGGTTCGGTCAGTTAGGTCAGTTCCGGGCAGGAATTCAGGCGGCTCGAGGTGGGCGCTGTGCTTGCTGATCTTAGCTTCTCTTATGGTAGCCCAGCACCTCATATTCAAGTGGGTTTTTTTCACTTTAGTTTCTTCCTGGGTTGAAAGAGTCCATCTCTTTCTGTTTGGGTCTCTCCAGGGTGTTCTATTCTGGCATTTAAGCTGTCTCTCTCAGAGAGGGTCCCTGCTGGACCTAATGGTCTGCCATCTTTGAAAACCTCAGCAAGAAATTTTAATATATGGATAGAGAACGAAAGTGTAGAAGAACAATACTCTTAAGAAATGTCATACATTGGTAAAGCACACTCCTGGTGTATTGACTGCCAAACACAGATGAAAAAGCCTTTTATAGCTAAAGATTTTCCATCTTGTGAAAAGTACAGATTCTCAGGACCTACGCAGAAGTTCCTGAATCACAATTTCCACTTTAACAACTGTTAATGGTGGTCACTAAACAAGGGAGTTTATAGGTGGTGGACAACAGAGAAATTCTGCACTTATTTAATGGTGACCAATGATAATGTTGGTGATGTAAATATCAGTAGTTTACAGTTATTACTATAGGCTAGACTCTGCTAAGTGCAATACCTTGGTCGTCTCATTTAACTTACATACTAACCCTATTGAGGTAGTTCCCATCTGATTTATGGTTGATTTCACTATCCTGATGACCCTGTTGTTCTCACTATATAAGCATAAGAAGAAATCATGCTAAGGAATTGAGTCTGTCTTATGTGTGCAAAGCAGGACAGTAACTTGGCCTGTGATGTCATCTGTTTCAGTAAGACAGAAATGGATGGACACATTGAGGTTGTAAGTCCACACCACCACACCAAGCTTCAGAAAGGATATCAATAGAAAATTTGTATTTATTGAAAATCTTGCTTAAATAAAATGCAGTTTCAATTGATGAAAGTGAATAAATTGTCTTCATTTGAAAGGCATTGATTGGTGGATTGAATCAAAGGCATAAAACTATAGAAAACTATACAAACTGTATAAATTATACAGAAATAAATCTCTTGGTTATGAGCACAGAAAATTAACTTTGATCCTAATTAGACTTTGATGTAGTGATGACATTCTTAAATTGTCATTGTCACACCTTCTCACAATATCTTCTTCACATCTGTCATTGTCTGAGGAATTCCACAGGATTTTACTACTCAGTAACAAGATGTGAATGCTCTGCAGGTAGGATAATGAAATCAGATCCCGCCCAACTGTCTTGGAGGTCTCACAATAATAACTGATATTAAAGCTTGAGAAAAGTATAACAAATCATTTCTATGGTTTGAAATTCACCACTCCTTAGTTAAAATACATGTTAAAATGTTAAAA
Organism: Dolichotis patagonum; assembly: GCA_004027295.1. Classification (NCBI taxonomy): domain Eukaryota; kingdom Metazoa; phylum Chordata; class Mammalia; order Rodentia; family Caviidae; genus Dolichotis; species Dolichotis patagonum. The sequence continues at coordinate 13,923 of PVJX010021669.1, read as the reverse complement.
TACATTGGATTAGATGAAAAAAGTGAAACAGAACAAACTTTCAGGTGCCATCTTGTAATTTTTAGACATATGAAATGTTTCTCTTGCATTCATGGAGCTTACACCCGCAGCATGCCGTGTGGTATTGGTCTCTGCATACTCCATCATTTAGACAAAGTAGAAGACAGAAATAAGTCTTCTGTCTTGAGGAAGCTAAACATCTGTTGAGGCATGCCACTGTTAGAATAACAACATATTTTCTCTTCATTGCTAAAATCAAGTACCCTTCCTCCATTTCCAGAATAACTGAAAAAAGTGTGAGAGAAAATAGCCTAACAAAAACAGAATTTTTTGTAGTATAATCCTTCATGGCATGACCTAAATTTACTAATGTATTTCATAATGGAATTGCTATAATAAAGCAAATTGTCTGCCCTTTTATCATTAGTGAAACCCTAAATATTTTGGGGAGGTTTTAAATGAACTTTACAATTAGCCACAGTTGAAGAGCAGGTCTTTCTAAATTCAGTGACCTAACACTTAGCACTCTAAAATATTCTAGGGTTTGTCTTGTCCTTTGGCCACAACTCATAATTTTGTATCAGTCCAATTTCTAAAAGTTTGAAGAAAAATACTAGAGTACAATGGTCATAGATCCCAGCAAGCCAGCAGTAGCTTTTTGGCAGGGTGGTGATAATCTCAGTGAGCCTGCACTTTCTGACTGGTACCAAACTCAATTGGTCTGCAGCCATCAGTGCACTTTCCATGGGCCCAAGCCCAGCTGGACATCACAAGACAGCCACCAGTTGCTCTGAGTTCTGAGCCCAGTAGCCACTCTCCCAGAGGGCTTCCAGCCAGTCACGCTCAGCATTCACCACCAGCTAGTGCAGCCCTTCACATCCACTGCTCCTCTCTATCAGGTCCTGACCTAGAAGCCCAATCTCCCAACTGAGTGTACGGCAAAGGCTTAAATAAAATGAGACACATGGTATGATTTTAGGACTCCAGAGGGGTCAAAACCCCTTAGTTGAGCTTGAGACGCTGAGAGCTAAGACAAAGAATTCTCTGGACTGCCCATTTTTATTAGGTCCAAAACAAAGGGCGGAGAAACTGAGGAAAGTGCAGGTAATGAGCAGGACCTTGGGAGTCACCTCAAAGACTTCTCCAAGTAGTATATTATGCCAATTTAGGAGAATTGTCTTATCTCCATTATGATATTTATGGTAGGAGTGAGACTGTAGGACTGAGATGCCTGCAGCTGCAGTCTCTATTTACTTAATTAGTGTTGGAGCCAAGGTGTCCTCAACTGTGGCCTTATCTTGCCTTTTGAGGTATCTCTGGCCTCACAGGCCACAATGTGCCACAACCAGGACCAGGGATTCATAGAGGTTCACTTACTATGAATCAGTACCCGTCTCCAGGCAAGGGGCTGAGACCTAGGACAGTCTCACAGGTAAACAGAAAGCCAGTTAGTTAATTTTAAACCCTGCTCAGAGCCACTTTGTAGTGGTCTCCAACACCTCTCCACTGCTCTCTGGGGTCTCCAGAGGTCACTGTGTGTCTGCAGGTATGAATCTCCTCTCACACAATGAGTCCCCGGCTACCTCCTTCCCCTTAGTTGAATTTTCTCTCTTCGCTATCTCTGTGGGTTTCAGTTCATGCTCCAGATCTTTGCTGGATGCAGGGGACTCACTTTCCTCCCTCCTGTCTTCCTCACATCGTTATGTTCCAGCATCTGGCTGGCGGCTGTGAGGGAGGCTCCTTCTCTGATGTTTACCACTCTGCAATCTCGGTGCCCTTCGCAAAACCTAAATGTCACTGGACAGGTATATACTAATGGTCTGCTTTTCTGATGTTTAATTATTTACCTCCCTAATATCATTACTTGAGGAAAAAAATAGTATTTCAGATGATTTGAGAATACTATATAAAGTAGAATACATATCAAATAAAACATTTACCTATATCAGCAGTTCCTTATAAAGATTCAAGACAAGTAAGTATATGTGCATTAATTTTGACTTTTAAAATCCTAGCTAATTTTAGACATTTATATTCACAAATTCAGTTTGCAGTTCATGAGTGTTTTTAGCCTTTCAAGAAGTACTTCACGGAGTTGTTCTCAGTTTTACTTTACTCTTAATAAAGTAAGACAGAAGAAATAAAGATAGGTAGAAAGGAAAAGAGGAAATGAAAGAAATATATACAGAGTTTTGCTATGCAGTTTAGAGTTAACTTGAACTCCCTCTGTAGCCCAGGCCAGCCTCAGACTCAAGGCAATCCTTCTGCCTCAGCTCTGAATGCTAGGATAATAGGCATGTGCCACCATACCTGGTAGAAAATTATATTTCTAAGCTAACACCAGTCCCCCAAAGCACCCTTATCTGTGCTCCATCTCCTGACTCTCTGAGATGTGCCAGGCATTCCTGAAATGTGAGACTCAGCTGATCTCTGCCTCATATGCTAGTTTACTGCCCCTCTAGAAAACTAATAAAAACAGACTCGCCAATCCTCCAATTCCCTGCAGACTGAGAAACAGGAGCTAAGACAGAGAGGGATGACCTAGAGGATGGACACAATAGCAACTAAAAGTGAAATCAGGGTTGGCATCTCTGTCTTTGTTTTATATAACACCTTTATTGCTTTAAAACAGAGGGTTAGAGCCCTGTCAGCTTTGCACATAGGTTTGTTAATCACCGGAGGAGCATTTCCTGAGTCTGTCCATCCGCCCACAGACAGGGTGCCAGCAGAAGAAGAGAGTGATTTTCAGGATTTGCAAGGGCATCGAATCACCAGCTCTTATAATGTCCAATTCCAGAGCTCCTCCTTGGAGCAATACCTAGAAATCACCAGCCACTGTCTTAAACCTAGAATCTCCTTGAGTTTTAGTTAAATCAGGAGCAATTACAGCACCTGACGCATCCTATCCTCAGCAAGAAGAGTTGGCTCTGAGGAACCAAATTGCCCTTCCAGCCAAAAAGATCCCCCCACAGAGGAAACCAAGACTGAAATAATGATCAAGCACACCCCGTGCGCCTCAGAAGCCCATACATCTGGTCCCCTTTTCTGTGCAAGCAGGTCAGTCTGCAGTTCACCAGGCTGTACCGCTCTCTTTACTCAAGCTGCTGATCTCTCCTTATTCTTCCTTTTTAACTCTGCTTGTGAAATGTACACGATTCTCACTGACTCATCCTGAAATTTTTTTTTTTTTTTGGTACAAAAGTTGACAAATGTATCCCATGGGGATGGGGAGTAGAGGTCCCTATTTTCTCTTTGGGGGAGCTCCTGCCCCCTATCTAGTGATATTACTAATATGTATTTTCTCTTGCAAAAAGGATAAAAGGCTGAAGAGACAGAGAAAGGAGGCGATAAAAGTAGCTTTCTCAGTTTGTTCTTTCAGCCAGGTTGTGAATACAATAGTCTCATGACAGATTATACACACAGAGACATAAGATCCTAGCTTTCTAATGCATTTACAGTTGGTGTTACAGGATTTTTTTTTTCCCTCTTTAGTATGAATCCCTTCCCTGGCATCTTTTCAAAACTTTCCCTTGTCAAAAGGCTGGTTTTCACAGCCCCATTGTTTACAGTGAAGGCTTTCAAAGTTTCCAGCTCTCCTCTCATTCTGCTTTCTTGGCAGAAAGTATAAGTAGACGGAAGGGTTGCAAAGCCTCTGTGTGGACTGCTGATGCCAGAAAGTGACTTTGTCATGTGCGAGAGTCTGTACTTTAGGGAACCTTCACCACCTCCCACCCCCTGAGTCTCCTTCCTTAGCATACTTTGCTATTTTTGCAAAGATGCCTTTGTCTGTGAGCTCATTTAAAGCAGTGTAACCAAGTGGAAAGATGAGGAGCTGAAAGCCAAAGAAAGGAGGAGACACCCCACCGCTAATGCCCTGCATACTCACCCCGTCTTGCGCCTTCCCATCTGTGGTAAAATCAATAAAATAATCTCCTGTTCCCTGCTTGTACCCACATCTTCCTTGTCCTTCTTTCTTTTTACACGTTGAGGATTTTTGAAGGATATATTACACATTATCCCAAAATCTTTATATAAGCAGAGCAATTTTTCTTAATTAAGGCAGGACAAGTCAATGCTGCAAAGATAAAATCTATGCAGGAGGATGTGAGGGGGAATAATGCTTTTATTCAGGTTTTACTGTGGTCCAGTTTTTGTGTCAGGAACCCTATGTATATTATTTCATCTATTCTTCAGTATAGCAAAAATATCCTAGAGGCTGTGGCAGGAGGAGCTCTATGAGTTCCAGGCCAGCTTAAGCTACATGGTGAGTTTAAGGCTGGTCGGGACTACATAGCTAGGCCCAGTCTTGAAAAAATAAATAAAATGAAACAAAAGTAAAAAATCCAAACCAAGAATATCATGTACCACTTATGTAAACAATTAGGCCCACACATTTTTGGTTCTATTTTGTATATTTTGTACTAATTTCTTCCAGGAGACAGAAGATGAAAGAAGCACAAATATTGATTTTAACCTAGTGGAAAGTGAAAAGGTTTGGAATATTGCAAATGTACTGAATACTTGTGAATTATTAGCTTGAAAACAACTAATTTTTGGTATGTGGAAATTAACTCCACTTTTGAAATTTTAAAAAGATTCAGGTTAGAATGTTTTTGATCAGTGATATTTTATATTAAGATGAAAGGTGCCAAGTAATGTCCCCCAAATGTGGAACTGTTGAGGTGAGAATAATACAGGAGAAAAACAAGGTATGAAATTATACTTTTATCGGAGATCTTAACCTGCTATCTCAACATGGAACTGCAGGGAAGTGTGAATAATGTGGCAAACTCACATTATTATAAACAGGAGAGGAGTACTCAGTCCAGAGCAAGTGGGAAAGACCATTTAATCTATGTTCCCCAAGTCCTAAATCAAATCTTGAAGCTTGATCCAAAGGAACTCTGACAGTTGCAGAGAAAAAAGTACAAGGCAGGGAGGAAGAAAATCTCTTTTCTCATTTCTGATATTATTAGAGTAATTGTATAAATTTAAGAGGTGTCATGATTTATGTCAGTGGCCCCCAAGCCTCATGCAATTATGAACTCAACCAAATCTAACATTTGTGATTGGTTTGTTGTCTAGCACTACGATTGGTGATATGAGAGCTCCACCTGCTTAGGGACCGAGCCAGCATATGATTTAACCCCGGGAAGAAGGTGTCTGTGCCTCTTTCCGGTTTGCGCCTTGCTGTTTGTAACGGCCATGAACTGCGGCCCCTCCACGCCACCCTGCCTTGGAGCCAGTTGAGTATGGACTGAAACCTCCAAGAACTATAAGAAATAAACCTTTCCTTCCCTAACTTTGGGCATCAGTAATTTGTCTCAGTGACGAGTAAAAAGTAACTAAGACAGAATTTGGTACCAGAAGAGTGGGGTCCTTGCTGTGACTGTACCTGACCATGTGGGTTGAGAGCCTTTGGAAATGGCTCGTGGGCAGAGTTCGCAAAGGTTTGGGGATGTCTCCTGAATGCATAGAGCTGGAACAGCTTAGGCTGTTCTGTATGGGAAATTCTGATCAGAGCTCAGGAGACCAGAAGCAGATAAAAAGCCTGCCAGTAAAGACCAGGCTCGGGAGGTTTGTGCTGGGAAGAAGGATTGCTTTGGTTGTAATATTATAATACATATATACAGTATGTACTGATGAATTCCAGGTAATTAACATTTCTGTCTCATTATTAGTTTGTGTTTGGAGACTTCCAGCATTTTCTTTTAGTTATTCATAAAATCAATATTGAGTTACTGTGAACCATGGTCACCCTACTGTGCTGTGCAATCCTAGGACTTATTCCTTCTGTCTCCCTGCATTCCAGGGCCCACTGCTTGCTCTTAAAAGATGGGGTTTCCAGATAGACAGTTCCATCACCTTCCTCCCAATCACAAAGTAAACCTTGAATAATTTTGCAACTCCAGGTTCATCTTTATGTATAAAATGGGGATGACAATAACACTTTCTTGGTAAGGATTTTTACCAAAACTAAAAGACCTTTAGCATATTAAAGAATGTTAATTATACAGATGGAGTCTCTAATAGTGATGGTCCAGAGAGAGCTGAAAGAAAGGAGTCAGCTAGCAGTTATCCTCCAGGAAACTGTTCTGTCTTTGTCCCTTCTGGCTCCAAAAACTAAGAACTAAGAGTGCTTTAGGTGCTGAATTTCTCAGTCAGATTCAGTAGAAACAGTTCTGATTAGTCGTGGCCGACACAATTGTCAGGAACCCAACCAAGCAGCTCAACTATTCTACTTGCTTAGTAACAGAGAAATGAAAATGAAGTGAAGACTTCAAATTTCCACTCCTGATGTTCACAGTGGTGTGTGTGTGTGTGTGTGTGTGTGTGTGTGTGTGTGTTTTTCTTAAACTCCAATGGACTTACGTACCACTACTGTACTGTCCTAACTGGGGACTCGGAAGTCAAGTTTTCTAAAGTTGGTGTTTATTTACAGTACAATTATGTTTACTTTTTTGTCTTTGGTTTAGCTCTGCTTTTTCTTCATCCTTCCTTGATTTACCCACTCTGAAAAAATCTAAGCAGGCTTGTATATATAGTCCTGTATTTTTCTCTGTGATAGTCTGATACTACAGACGTTTACACAAATGTAAGTTCTTATGTAATCAGGTTTTGTCATTGTTCTCCATATTTTTGCGCCTTTCTTTTTATCGCTGAAATTTAATTTGTTGTAATCTATGTTCATTAACTGCCATAATGCTAATTAATTCATTTAACTACATTATGTTTCATAGCTACATAGCTGCATAGTGCTTTCAAATTTCAATATATTATTTTACTCAAATATTCCTCTAAATATGGGCATTGATTGTTTTTCAATTTTCATGCTACACAGAAAAATTCTAACACAAATATCCTTGAACACATCAATAAACCTGATACATACAGGGACATATTGTGTGATACATGTTTCTTAGAAGCTATTGAATCAGTATACATATTTTCCTAAAGTTTAGAAAGTATGTTTTACACAGAAAGGAAACAAAAATCTAGAGAAAAACTAGTATTCTTAAATATTATTTATTTATGATTTTATTTTTCTATATTTATAGCCTATAATCAGTGAATTTTATAAACTATCATGGGCGCATATTTAGATGTGTGAAGTAATTATCCATTATAATCATATGTAACATAGCAGGAATTTCATATAATTACACATTACAGTCTATGTGCATGAATGTATAACAGATCTCATTAAAGATAAAAATAGCCTTATCTTGATAATTTAAACATATAATGTAAAAGAATCTAAAAATCCCCAGGTAAAGAATGAGAGAATTTAGGGCTTGGAATGGGAATAGTTAGACTAGAATACCTTTTCACTGTCTATGGACTCAGTTTCCTTTAATAAGTACTCTATGCTTTCACTGCTTTTTCAAAAATATCATATATTAAACTATCTTTTCTGAATCTTTTGAAAGCATGTCTAAGAGAAGTTTTTTTTTTCTTTTTAATTTAGCCGAAAGTCCATACATTCTCAAAAGTGATTTAGGGGGTCAGAGTTATTTGACTGGTTATAGATGATTTCTTCAGCTCCTCCTGAGAATCCTGGAAGAGGAAACAAATTGAAAAACGAAGGCCATACCAATTTGAAGAGGAAATACAAGCTTCTGGGATGGTGGAGGATTCTCAGTGTTTGGCGGGGTGTGCAGGGTCACTGTGGCCTATTTCATAATCAGTAGTGACTGTAACACACGTTGACCAGCATTCAAATGACAAATTATGTCGAGAAAGATTGAAAAGTTTCATCTCCTGAGGTCCCCAGGGCGATTTAGGAATAAAATTTAGAAATACTTCTGCTGTTTACTGTAAATATAATTTTAAAAAAATTTTATATGCTTTCAACAAAGGGTCACTTTTACCATCACTAGAATTGATAATAAACATCTGTTCCTTCTTGCCTTGAAGCAAGATTTCACTTTGATTTAACTCTCTTGGCTATTTTCAGGAATTGCAGATTTGTTGATATTAACTTTGGGCTGGAGAACACATTTTTAATAGTTTTCAATTTTTTTCAAACTTTTGAGAGGTTTTTAAACTTGCCAGAAAATGGGAAGTTTTGGATGGATGGGTGTATCTAAATTTTATAACTCCATTATATCACCCTACTTAATGATCCACATAGTTTCAGTCAATCATCTGTGTGCATGTTAAGCTCTGTTTTGATTTCATGTTTGTTTATAATTGAATCATGACGACATGTTATATGTTAAGTCTATGAGGAGAATGTGTGCATATATTTTTTCTACATTGCTTATATTATTTACTAAATGCTTCACCTTTAGAATAAAACTGCTTGTAATCTCTTCAATGCCCACCACACGGAGTACAATTCTTTTTAATGTAGAATGTTAGCAATTATTTTTTAGAATGAATTATTTAAAAGGTAGATATCACATTCCTAATTTCAGAGAATTTGTTATTACTTATTGCTTGTTACTTGTTGTTTATAAGTTACCCATTCATATGAGCAGCAGCCTGGATTTTCATACTGTGAAAAATTTTGAGTATTCCTCTTCAGGCTCTGTTTCATCATAGAAACAATCAATTTATAAAGATATTGCTCCCTAGGGATGAGAATATAGCTCAGTGTTACAGCACCTACCTGGCAAGCATGAAGTTGTGAGTTCAATTATTGGCCCCTCAAGAATAATTTCTCTCTTGCTTCAATGTTAGGCATTGTATTATATAATAATTTCCATTAGATAACTTATTTTATGGAATACATTTTTATATTGTCCAGTTGTTATAATAAGAAATTGATAGTATTCACCATAAAAATAACTTATAATGCTGGTGTATTTAATTTATAAAAAACATATGCAACTATGTAGAAAAGTACTGATAATACCCCATTCTGGTTAATGTGGTACAAAATTTATGTTGTCAGCAATATTTACAATAGGAACACTTGAAGGAGTTTGAAATTCTAATTAATTAATAGAAAGGTTTTTATATCTTAAAAATAAAGACCAAAAAATCCTAGATCTTTCTTTGAAAAAATGTTAATTATAGAGTTCAAGACAAAATATTTCTAAATATATAGTATAAAATTAAAGACTCTTTATAATAACAAGTATTCTTGTGTTGCCCATTTGCAAAACTGAGGAAGGTATAACACAGACTTCAAGAAGATAAGTCAAACAATTGCTAGTTACCTAAAAGTTGAAGGGGATAGAATCCAATATTTAATATTATACCAAAAATAGAGACTGATTACCAAACCAATTTTAAAAGACAAAAGACAAAAAATTATATATTTTTCAAGAATTCAAATTAACTCTATGACAAAAATGGGTAATCTACAGGAGCCAGAGTAATTTCAAAATGGGGCAAACTAATAAACCAAGGTCATGAACATATTAGGAACTCACCACATGGTCACCTTGGAGAAGTTAAAGAATATACAGGCTGTAAGAAATAGGTTGTAGTTAAAAGTAAAAGGAAAATGTTAATGGTAAGATAGCATGTCTCGGAATAAAACAGTCTTAATGCATGAAGAATCAAGATCATTGCTGAATTCAAAGTAAAGGGCACTGCTGAGATTCTAGGTGGAAAGTAATGAAATAGTATCAGTGTTAGAGGGATGTAAGAAGTGAAAGTTTCACCTCACAGAAAATTAAAAGAGGAGATGCATAGGTCACACATGAATTAATATATTCATTAATGCATTACTTTTTGCTTTCATATAGAACAAAAGGGAAAACTTCACACTTGCTAACAGAGACTGGGCTCTTTTGCAACAAAAAATGGTTATTGAGGACAATTAGAATCTTTCTAACACAAAAAATGAGATAATTCACCAATTATTAAATTAGTATTCATGTGTATAAGTATCAATACTGAAACAAAATTTGTATACTTTGAGTTATGAAAGAAAAGTTATTCAAAGAAAAATAAGTTTGTGAATATGATATTGCCGTGTAACAAACCACCCCAAAAAGCAGTCACTTTAAAAAAACATCCAGTTGTTTTAGGTATTTATATTTGGGGAAGTTACAGGTGGTCGGTGCAGGCAGCATTTGTCTGTGGTTGTTCTTCTCCATCTTTTTGGGTGCAGTCATGAGTTATCTCAAGTATATTATTCTCTCGGTGATGGCAGAAGGCAAACAGAATCACTGGAGACATCTTCAGCCCAAGGTTCCATTATCTGATTAAATTAAACTACCAGTCCTAGCCAAGGGAAACCGGAAGAGAATCAAGAAGCCAGTCTTCACCTTCCTGTGAGCCCGGGGACAGCCATGGGGAATAGGAAGTGAATCAAGGAGCCAGAACAAACCTGAGAGGGAAAAGCACATTCTGCCCAAGGTGAGTCAAGGACATGCATCTCCACTGAGAGAAAAACCATGTCAACACTACAACAGAACAAAGTTAAAATTTTGTGAAATCTAAGAAAAATGGAAGCCAGGCTATTGGACATGGTATAGGAGCAACAAGGTTTTCATCATGAACTGGAGTAGAGTCTCATTCAGGCAACATGGCACCTACAACCTGGCTGACCTCTGATTTCTGCAAATGTGTTATTCGAGAAAGATGTAAATATGCATGAGAATTTTGATCATCCTTTCTGGGTTTCTGGCCCCCTCCTGTCCCAGGAGTAGAAGGGGAAATCACAATTAACCTGAGAAGTGGTGCTCACATTTTTGTACTAGCTTACTCTCAGGGAACTAACTTTATTCTTGTGAGACCTCACCCACTTCATTAAGAGCATGGAACTCTTCAAAGAAGTGACCATGACTCAGTCACCTCCTATTAAGTCCATCTATATATTTCAATATCTATTACATTGGAGACTAAATTTCTAGTGTATGAAAAGTCAGTGTCTCCCAAGAATGAGCCATACTGGGACTTGGGGGACCAACCAAAAAACCAACCAGCCAGCCTTCCTGGTAAGTGGTGCAAGCCACACATGTGCCAGGGAGAGAAAATTCAGAGTCTCCATGAGCCTACCAGCAAACAGGCTGAGAATCAAACATCCAGGGCTCAACCTTCCACCCCGAAGCAACAGGATGGTTCCAAGGTCAGCTGGAGTTGATATCAATAAGGAAAGCAACTAAATTCTTGTATTGTTTGGTTGATTATGCTGACCTGGGGCCAGAGGTCTGAGCATCTCTTGGGGGGATGACAGTATGCAATATGGCAAATATGGGGATTTCCTTCTGTCTTGTCTTTGAAGACCAATATTGTTCTCACTGTTTTTGCTTTGTTCTGATTAATTGTTTTTGCTTTATTCAATATTCTGTTTTGATTGGTTTTATAGTGCTATGTTTTTGGTTTGATTTTCCCATACTTGATGGAATAGTTAACTATTGTGAAGATAACAAGCTATACTATGGTAGCTATTATTGTTTTCCAGGTATCTTACTCTGAAGTTCTGCATCAATCTCACTGCACTGTCATGATTGGCTTTGTTCTATCTTGTTCTGCTGTATTTTATTATCTTTAAAATTAAAAAAAAAGAAAAAGAAAAAGAAAGAAAATCTATCCAAACAATAGTATGTCTGACATCAAGCTCTTTTTTCTAGTGAGACCAATAGACAGAGTCATATCAGATTGTGGGGGAATAAATGAATTGAACACTGAAGGACTAATGGGAGAAAAAACAAAGGTAAACTGAAGGATCATTTTAGTTATTAGATAAGATTTTAATTTTAGAATAAATACAAGTTATTCATTGAAATATTTTAGTATAATTTAGTCTCTGTTGTTGGGGACTTTAGGAACAATTGTGTCTTCTGCTTTTGTGCTTGAGGATGGAAAAGCCCAGTGAACTTTGGAATATTTTGTATTCTGGGGAGAAAAACATCTATTAGTTCTGTAAATGTTAAAATAGTAGTAATCCCTACACTGAGGAATTATTATAAAATAAAATTCTAACAATTTTTTACGGTTTAGCAATTTTCTTTTCTTTAGTATGCAGGATTTTGATGATGAAAAAGATACTGAAACAGTTTCTATAAGAAGAATACCCTATCCATATTACAATTATGTAGTAATTTTTTAAAGACAGTAATTTAATGAAAGCAAATACCAGAATCACTGAGAGCAAAGACTTCAGAAGCGTTTAGTGTCTCAGTGCTGATTGGACCAAACTGTGCCTTTCTCCAATTTTAAGACTGATATGATCAGCCTCCTACAATGAAATCAAGATCTTATATTTATTCATGATCCATGTGTTGATGTCTATGGGAAGACAGCAGATAGAACTGTGTTATATTTCCTCCCACTGCTGTGCCTTGCTCTACCTGTACATGTGAGACAGTCATTTTAGGGATGAAGTTCCTCCATCTCCTGGGAGCTAGCTCTTAAGAAATCATTTTTTTTCACTTTACCAAAATAAGTGACTTCCTTTTGATATAGGGGAAATAATGTAACTCCCAACTTGCTAGATGTCAAGTATGCTGATCTTGTGTTCCCTAAAATAGAAGAATAAATTCTAAGGAACAAAAAGCTTAAGAGTAAGAAGAATTTACTGAGACAGGAGGGCACCAGAAAGTGGGTTGCCAATGAACTCACATCTAAAAGGAAGCTTTATAGAGCAAAATCACAGAGTACACAATCATGAAGTGAATGCAGCATGAGTGGAAACGATTGTCACCCTATAAGATTGTAATTGTAGGCTCTTAGGTAATACTGATCCAACAGAGAAGCGGGTCTCACAGCAAGTGTACATGGAAATAACAAGGGACTTTTAGGAAGGGATGGATCAGGAGGTCCTGGTGACACACGTGGGTGACTGATGTCTACCTAGACGTTAGTGAACCAGGTGACACCAATAACAGTGTGATCTGTAATTTATCCCTTACCTTTGGCGAGACATGTAGGTCTGCTCATTCCATCTTTAATTTGAGGCCTGGCCTTGACAGATGAATCCTACCCACAATAATATCGTGTTGTCATCTACCCTGCTGACTCCCCTGAGGACCTCGTCTTGTGTGACTGCCTGTAATACTTCTACCTCACTTAATTGTCCATCATACTTTGACGTGATCACCAACAAGTAAACAAACCTGAGCATATTGACCTAAGTGGCTGGTAATACATGAAGCAAATGTAAGTTTTTGGTCAGGTTATTGGTCCTCAGAAGAGAATTTGGTTTTGGACATTGTGAGCCTCATATGTCTGTTAGAACATTAGACGCCCAAATCAAAATGTCAGTACAAACTGGTGTTTGAAGTACACTGAATCTTACATAGGAAGACATCACACATCTTAGGCACTGGAGGGAAAAGGACCGAGATGGTGCTGAATAAACTGAACAAAGTGTCTTCCTGCCTCTAAGCATTTGATCTTTGGCATTTCCATTAGGATACTTGTAAGTGTACATTTTTTCTTTTCTCCTATTCATGTGAATCTTTTAAAAATTCTTTTAGTGATTTTAACAACCCAGAATTGTCTAGATTTGGGAGCATTCCTTTGAAACGTAATCTCAAGGGGCAGCGTGAGAGGGAGGCTAATTGAGGTACTGTAAGAGCATTTATTAGTTAGCAAATCTACCTCTTATCACATAGGCAGGGGACAGCTGTGCACTTTTCCCTTAGATAGGCCAATAGCAAAGGTGAGTGACCTGGAATACTCTGATTCCAGTGCTTAAAACACCGGTCCTTTGTTTAGGTGGAGTTAATCTGAGATTGGATCCTTGTCTCTCCCATCTATTGCAACAGCCATGTGTAAAGTCTCTGCCTGATTAAATTTCTCAAAGCAATGTTTGCTTTTATGAGAGATTTTTTTTTAATATCTCTCAGAACAAAATGGTCTGTTTAGGGTAGATAAATGGGATCATATTGAAACACCACTAATCTTCTCAGGAGAGTTCAAGCAAGTAAGCGCTAATAAAGGACTTATATATGTAAATGTTAATGAGTTGTTAGTTAGCCACCAGATTTCATAGAACTTTGTAGTCACCATTAAGGG
>PVJX010021668.1:0-31586 GCA_004027295.1 Dolichotis patagonum | reverse complement strand
ATTCTAGAGAGAGAGAAAAAGAATATGAGCATTTCAGGAACAGTGGCAGAGAGGTCTCAAAGAATAGGGCACACAGTGGAATTAAAGAGAAAAATAGACAACCAATGGCAGAAAAATAGAATAGCGGAAATAAGGCAGAGAAGATTGGCTGTAATCTCTAATATAGATGGCCTCGATATACTAACAAAAAGAAACACAGGAAGAGTAGATCAGGAGACAAGGTCCATTGAGATGCTCTATACAGGGCGGCAGTGGGACTCAAAGTAAGCAGTGCACCCTATGGGAGTGAAAGAGGAGTAATTATCTAAAAAAGGAAGGCAGAGGATATTGTTAATAGGGTAACAAGATTTAAAATCCACATTATTCTCATCACTCTGCTTGGATGGATTACATGCTGTTCCAGTTTATCTACTTACACTAGACTTGAGGACACAGTCAGCTATCCAAAAAATAAGAGGACATATTATTGCAATCATCCATAATTTCCTATCAACTCAATCTGAAACTCTGTATAACTTATACTGTCTTATTATGACTGTTCTTATTTGAATCTGGTTTGTTACATTGCTATTTTGTATTGACTGATTTTATTCAAATCTGTTATGATTGATAGCATCAAGTCGAAGAGTACAGGGAACTACACTGAAGATGACAAGATCCACTAAGATACCCACTCTGTTTTGATTATTACCTGATTTTGAAGTCTTATAATGTCTCCAATGCTTTGTTTTTATTAACGTTGTTATATACTGCTGAGACATCATGGTAACCATTGTTGATCACCTTGTATTGCAGTTTTATATGACTTTTTGCTTCATGCTTTTCTAGGAATTGTTTTGTTTTGTCATGCTTTGTTTTTTTTTTCCCTCTAATACAGAAAGGATAGATATACATGTAGAGACTCATGCATGTGTAGAGCTTATGAACAGTTTACGAGAACCAACTATATAACACATGTTGAAATGAACAACTACTTTGAAGAAAGACACTACACTACCCAGTGCTGATTCTTTAATGCTATGTTGTGAAATCCAGCAATACTATCATTCTTTGTTCAAAGTGATTTTAGCTTGTTTTGTTCTGTTTAAGTTCAACACACATGAAGGTACGGACGGATGTTTTGAAGAGAATGAGAGACACTATGACAGCCATTCTTTGCTTCCCTATTGTCTGGTTTTGAAGACCTGAAATGCCTTCCTCGTCCTGTTCAGATCAGTTCCATACTATGTTGTTTCCTGTGAATTCCCTGGATGTGACAATATGGACAATTATTTGGAAGAAAACAAGAGTCAATATGATAGATAGCGAATATCTCCAACTGTCTAGCTTTGAAATTTATGTCTCTTACATTGCTTTCTTTTGATCTGCTTTGTTCTGTTTTGTTGTGTTTAGTTTTACCCTTTTGATATAATTGCATGTATGTTTGAGTGTGTAAGATACCATGTGGCTGTTTTTGTCAGATCATGGAGCAGAACTGTTAACAGTCTCACTGTTTGAATGTCTATTTTGCATGTTTTAATTTTGTAATTTGAACAACTATTTCCAAGATGTCAGTATGTTATTTATCAAGTAATGATTTCTTAATGTTATTTTGTTGTTGTTATTCTTTTTCTTTTGTCCTTTTAGTTCTGTATTGTTACTACCCTTTATTCTGTTTTGTTTTGTTTTTTTCTCTTTAAATAAAATTTAAAAAAATAAATAAAATTTCTAGAACTTAATGACAAAGACTGCTCAACTCAATGAAACCTTTGCACCTTTGAAAGCTGTTGTAAGAGAATAGTTCATTGAAATTAATTCTTATATTAGGAAAAAACAGCAAGCCCTATCAATGACAAACCAATGGCCAAAAATATAATAAATGTGGAAAAATAAAAAGTGTTGTCAGTAAAATCAGAAAGAAAGACAAAGATATCCGCTATCATCTCTGCTATTTAACATAGTACTTGAAATATTAGCCAGAGCAATTAGGCAAGAGAAAGAATAACAGGGATACATATAGGAAAGGAAGAACTCACATCCCCACTGTCAACAACGTATTTTACAGATACAGAGAAATAATCCTAAAATTCACATGGAAAAAGAAGATACCTCAAATAGAAAAAATAATTTTGGCAATAAGAGCAAAGTAGGTGGGATATCAATACCAGACCTCAAGCTATAATACAAAGCAGCAATAAAATGGGCATGGTACTGGAACAAAACTAGACATATGGATCAGTGGAACAGAAATGGGCATAAAGAAGCCTCCCCAGACATACTCAACTCCTTGATAGTTGAAAAAAAGTCCAAAGGCATAAGGTGGAGGAAACATAGCCTATTCAACAAGTGGTGATGGGAAAGAGTACTGTTTGTAAAAGAATGAAAGTGGAGCTTTATCTCTCACCACATATTAAATTAATATCAAAATAGACCAAAGATCTAAACATTTAAACAGAAACATTAAAACTTCTGAAAAATAAAATAAGTTAAAAATATTATGAAGACATAAGACTAAGAATTTTCTAAATAGAACTTCAATCACACAGAAAGTAGAAAGAATGAACAAATGCAGTTCAGACTAAAAAACTATTTTATAGCAAAAAATTCATTCAGTACTAAAGGGACAAGCCACAAAATGGGAAAAAGTTATGCCAGCTACTCCTCAGGCAGAGGTCTAATATCTAGAATATATAAAGA
This sequence comes from Dolichotis patagonum, assembly GCA_004027295.1. Classification (NCBI taxonomy): domain Eukaryota; kingdom Metazoa; phylum Chordata; class Mammalia; order Rodentia; family Caviidae; genus Dolichotis; species Dolichotis patagonum. Next base: position 28,910 of record PVJX010021668.1, on the reverse strand, counting down.
ACTCAAAAATAAGATTAAAACACCTAAAATTAAAGACCCAGCCAAGAAATGGGCTAGAAAAATGAACAGACAATTTAAAAAGGAAAAAATACACATACATAACAGATATATGAAAAAATGTTCAACATCTTGGGACATTAGACAAACTCAAATTAAAACAACAGTAAGATTTCATTTTACTGCGGAAAGAAGGGCAGTCATTAACAAAACAAACAATAACAAATGCTGGAGTGGCTGTGGGAAAAAGGGAAATCTCCTACATTGTTGGAGGGAATGCAAACTAGTAAAATAGTTATAGAAATCAGTGTGGAGATTTCTCAAAGCATTGAAATTAGAAAGTCCATGTTACCCAGCTATCCCCTATCCCCGATAGGTATCTTCCCCAAAGAGCTTAAGTCATCATACTACAGTAATACTTGCATATTAATGTTTATAGCAGCCCATTTCATAATAGCTACATCATGGAAGCAGCCTGTATACCCATCAACAGATAAATGGATAAGCAAAATATAGAATCTGTATATAATAGAATACTACTTGGATGTAACTAATGACAAATTTGAGGTGTTTGTAGGAAAATATATGTACCTCGAAAACATAATGTTAATTGAAATAAACACACACACTTGGATACCATGCTCAAATTCCTTATTTGAGTAAGTGTTGACACATTTGGTGGGTGAAGGAGAAAATTTTCACAGATGAGATCCCAAGGTTAAAGAATGCATATGTGCAAAACATCCATAACAACAGCAGGAAGTATGGAGCAGAGATCCAGAGCATGAGCCATCTGCATCTTTTTTGCACAGTTCTTATACACTTTGTTATCTCGTATTTGTATTCTTACATAATTGCATAACTAGTGCATGGGTGTTTACCTGTGCTAAATAATGGTTAAATAACTCTATCTCATTGTGTGTCTGTGCTAGACAAGTAAGGTCATACCCTTGAGAATCCTTAGACACCCCTGAGCTTTGAAACAGTCTGAGTGGTTCCCCACATCTCAGCCCTTGAAAGGTTGGGGTATATAAATGTAACATTTTACATATAACAGAGTTTAAGTACCTGTAGTTAACAACTCAAGAATCATGCAGTTTCGTAAAACCACTTTTTTCTTTTGAACATTTTTATCCATAAGCAACATCAAAGCCTGGACCATATGTTGAGTAAGAGCTTCAACATGGAGGACTAAATTTATGGTCCTTTCTCCTGATCAGACATTATTCCTAGCAGCCTCACATATGCAACAGTCAATTTTTCTGGTCAGACACTATCACTAGCGGTCAACTACTGCAATGCCTGATCAAGGTATCTGTTAAGTCATTTCTTGGTGAAAGAAGGAGCTTATGTCCTGAACCATAAGCTCCTACATGCTCCCATACATCTCATTATAGATGGCACTCCACAAGGGATGTTGCCATATCAGTCACTCTTGAGCTGTCCAAGCTGGTAGCCAGAACGTTAACTCCCTCAAGATGGCCCAACTGTCATGTAGAGCATCTTCTTTGCATATCATATGCAGTCACACTGTACACAACTCTGCACATTGACTTGATCTGCCAGTTCTGGTCTCAAGCCAGAGTATTTCTGTATTGGGTTGGACAGTGCCTGCTGTCCATTGCAGGGTTGACTCATGGCTAGGCCCATCAGTATATCCAGCATCGCCAGAGGTCTCTGTTTTCCTTTTGCATAGAGACTACGGTTCAAGTCCTATAGTCTATCCTCTCAGATGGTTCCTGAAGTATGTACATCAAAGGTACAAAACCTATTCCCTGTTTGGCTGCCAACAGGCTAACCAAGAAAGAGGCCTGCTATTGGAGGTAGATTCCCCAGTGCGTGAGAGTGAGGATCTGTGCCACTCCACTCCTGGGATGGGATGTCTACATACCCAGCTCTCTATCCATTGTATGATTCCTCACAGGCATGCAAAGCAGCATACAAAACTGATGTTTCTCAATCCAAGAATAGAATATCTTTGCTCCTTTTCAAAACTGTTAACAAAACCCAAAAGTGTGCTTCTACATCCCCTGTTATTGCCATAGGCCCCGGCCAAATCCATTGTCATTTACACCAGTGATTAGCATAAAAGGCAGGTTAAGGTCACTGACTCCTAGGGCTTACGCCTATGCAACAGGCCTCTTTGAGTACTGAAAAGCAGCTTTCACTCTGTCTATCTAGCAAGCAGTTTCTTCTGCATCTGTCCAGCCCCATGTCGTGCCCCTTTTGGTCATCTGCTATAAGGGCACAGCTAGGTAGCTAGGTGTGCTACATCCACAAAAAATTTTAGCAAGACCACATATGGCTGTAGTTGGTGTAGTGTCATGGGTCTGATCTTACCAGACAACATAACACTCAAGCATTTGACAGACAAGCCAGTTCCTTGGCCCTTATCTTTGTCCATGACTCACTCTGTCTCAAGTTTCTTCTCTATCTGCTGTAGCTGATCCAGTTAAGAGATATTTCCCCAAACTCCAAAAAGCTAGTGAAGAAAGAAATACAGTAAAGAAAGCATGTGCTGCATCCAATTACCTATAAAATTGTCTAGTTTGCCATTCTTTGTGGCTACATAGTACTCCATTATACAAAAAATAATCTTTTTTTATTCATTCCTTTGATGATGGGCATCTTGGTTGTTTCCAAGATTTAACTGTTATAAAATTGTATTTCTATGAACATGGGTGCACATATATTGCTGTGGTATGATGTTTTTAACTCTTCTGGGAAGATTTCAAGAAGGGGAATAGCTGGCTCCAATGGGACCCATTATATTAGTTATTTTAAGGAATCTCCATACTGATTTCCACAGCAGCAGCACCAGTCTACATTCTCACCAAAAGTGGAGAAACATTCCTTTTTCCTCACAGTCCCTACAGCAGTTGTTATTGGTTGATATTTTTGGTGATGATTATTCTTTGTGGTATGAGATGAAATCTAAGTGCTACTTTAGTTTTCATTGCTCAAATGATCAATGATGTTGAACATTTTTTATGTATTTATTTGCCATTTTCATTTCTTTATCTGAAAGGCACATATTAATCTAGATGCCCATTGATGGATTGGGTCTATGAAATTGGGGGTGTGGTTTTTTCAATTCTTTATTGGACCACATGTGTAAACATTGTATTGTGTCACTAGTGTGAGAAAATGAACAAATACATAAGATCCAAAATATACAACAGATATTGTGATTTTGGAAGTAACTGTTTAAAAGAAAAGACAAACTGAGATGTAGGAAAGGAAAAGGAAGAAAGGGAAAAAGAAAAAAACTATATGTATACACAAAATAGTAAAGGTGTAAAAACCTGAAAGAATAAATATGATCCAAAATACTCAACAGATATTGTGAAAATGAAAGGGAAAGAAACTTCTCAAAAGCAAATAAAAACAGAGATAAGGAAAAGAAGAAAAAAAGATTATATGCATATATATATATATTCATATTTATTCATATATATATATACAAAATAGATAACTATACTACTAGTCTGTTAGTTTAACAAAAAGAAATGTTCCTGCTTTCATTGTTTTATTTGAACAACTACTTTGAAGACAATAACACACAATATATTAACCAGTGTGAATTTCCTGTTATTTTGTTTTGAAAGTGTAAGTCATTGTTGTACTCTTTCTTATTAAAGATATTGATACAGATAGCTTCTCTTAGTTCTTCGAAAAGAAGATATTGTGCTAGTATTGTTTGGACAAGATATGATGTCTATCTCTTTTACTCTGAATAACAACTACAAAGACAACAATACTCAATTTATCAAATATTGTAACTGACCTACTAACCTTTTTTGAAACTCGGTTTCATTGTTATGTTTATCTTTTTCTTTTCTTTCTTTAATGTAAACAAACATATCCACACACTCAAAGAAAAAGAAATTTCTCTGTCAGTTTGCAAGTGTCATTTTCTTCTGTGACCTACAATTTTGGAGCAATATCTAAGTCAAGATATGCTCTTACTCATACTGGTAGATAACGAAGCTAGTCTGACTCCTGATCCATGCTAGATGCAGGTACCAGCAAGCAGTAGAAATAGGGCAAGAGCTTCTCTGTTTAGTCACTGAAATCCACAGTAACTCAGACTAGGCCTGGCACCTGGCCATGAGGAGTGTTGCCTGTATCCTGTAGTTCAGAACCTCTCTTTTCATCCTGCTCCCTGATTATGGCTGTGTCCTGTGGTCTCTCACCTAGTCAACAAGGGAGAGTAATACTGGGAGCCCTCTTGTGGCTGCTTTCACATCTGCGTTGAAACACTCCATCTTTTCCTGAAATGACATCTGAACACTGTCTCCAGAAATGTAGCAGGCACTTGAGCTGAGATGACTCATCAGCTGTTGCCTTCTGAAGGAACTTGATGGGCGCATATCCCCATTCTCTCTCAGTAGATCACAGCAACGGCTAGTCTGTCATGCCACTATGTTTCTCCCTGAGGTTCTCTGATATTCCCAGCATTCACTTTGTCTCTGTAATTATGGTCTACTGTCCTCACAAGCTGTGAGCCAAAGAAAGTACACACTATTTCTTCTCTTCTCTGCATTGTGTTCTTTATCTTCAGTTTCCCTGTAGATTTTAATTTTACTATCAGTTATTTCCTGGTTGCTGGGAATCTACTTTTCCCTTTCTTTCTCATTTGTTTCTTCACCAAGTTGTAATTTTCTAGGGTCTAGATTTCAAATCTTGGAAGGTCTGAGTTGTTGCAACTCACCACTTTGCCATTTTGGAGGAAAAATTCCCTGATGTCTTCTTATAAAGTAAGAAATCAGATATGTAATTAATAATGGAGGCTGAATTATATCTAAAATTTTAGTGGTAATGAGCAGTACAACTGATACAAATTGGGGAAATGAAAAGTTGGATAGAAATTCTTGTAAATTTACTACATCATCAGATAGGATAGTGAGATATCAATAGATAATATTCAAATCAATTTAGAAATGGTATCATGAATTTATTATTTAGAGATATAGAAAAATATAAAAGTGTTTTAAAAGGTTAATAGTGACTTTCACTGAGGAAAAGTTGGAAGATGATGAAATGTGACACAAGTGAATTTCTTTATTAGTATAAAACTGTATGTGCTGTTTTATCTTCACACTATATTTTTAAGCTCTTGTGCTAAAACAATTTAAAGTTTTTTTTGTAAAAAGCACTACTCAGGGCTGGGGATTTAGCTCAGCATCATAAGCACACACAGTTGTGAGTTCGATTCCAGGTACCAAAAAGAAGCACAACTGAAGAATTTAATAATAAATTCTGTAATAGACCATCTCTAATAAAGAGGAATCATACTCTGTATGTTCTACAACATATTACCTAAGAATAATGACTGGGCATGAGAGACACTACAGCTCTTCCAATATTGTAACAATGCCCTCATAAGGGTATTAATTTTGCTTGAGTCAGTAGTCACTCAACAATGACTGGTGTTGAAGAACTGTGATTTCTCCATAACCATATAAAATCATTTCATGTCTTCTTCCCAGATCATACATAAACATATTCATGATATGTATAGGGACAGTGTTGAGAATGGAATAGTTTCTACCACCACAAATGATTACAAGGAAACCATGCTTTTTCTCAGAGCCTTTGGAAAATGAATGTATCTTAGCATATAAATCTTTGGGATCAGGCCCCTGCATTCTTTAATATATGTGCTAAAATCCTTGTTCATGTAAAAGATTTTATATATAATGGAGAATATCATTTATTGGTCTTACTATTTACAGTTATTATTAAAGAATGGACTTATATAATGTACTAATGGTCACAATTTAAAAAAAGAATTCCATCTCCATAACCACAAAAGGTTGGTGTTGAATATTACCAAGTCCAACAATGCACAAATGAATCAAAAACAGAACAATGTTTTATATTTACCAAAATTTTTTACAACTTCATTATAATCACTATACCATAAACCACTGTCACTAGAAAGAATAAAAGCAGTGACAACACATAAAACTATTACATGTATAAAGGTTTCAGTCCTAGAATACCTGAAATCTAATCTTTTAAATAATTTTATAAACAATGTTTTACTTTACACCCTATAATAAATGCTCATTCAAGCATAATTCATGATCCTGTTATCATGAGATTACATAAAATTGTTATTTTCTCCATATACTCTTTCTTTTTCATCTGGTGTTATTGTTAATTGTATCACTTACTGTTTTTTTAATTCTTTCTGTTCTTCTCCTACCCAAAGTTTAGGCCTAGCACTGGCACCCAGTGGCACCCCAAGGCATTGCTAATTGCATTCAACTATTTTATTATTTTTTCCTAAGCAAAGACCTTTAATACTGTAGCTAGGTCATCAAAATTATGCCTTGTTTTCCAGATCTAATTTTACTCTAATTTACTGTTTTAAATGTCTTTTTTATTAGCATGTTTCCAATATATGAATCCTACTTGCCTTCATTAAAAAGTTAAGATGATTAAGTATATCACTTAACCTTTCCCCTCGACTCATAGTCACAAATATCTTTGGCTGCCTTTCAAAATAAGTACCATCTCACTAATTTATACTAATTTTGAAGTATGAGATATGAAAAGTAAGACAATGGATTAAGAAGATAAACGTGGAAATCTAGCTGGGGCTTCCTAACAAAGCCCAAATGAGATACTTATTAGAAAATCCCAGTCCTTCAGCAGTGAGTTGTCAAGGGGATGAGGACATGAGTTTATGAGCCAAAGGAACATGCTAATATAAATCAACACCAGCTTCTAGTTTTTGTTTCAAAAGTTAGATCAGGGACACACCTTGAATACTGCCACTCTGTAGTCTATTATGCTCCCAACAGACTACCTGACATTGTGCAAACCCTTCTATAAAAGATGGTTTGTAGACAGCCTAAGTACACCAGTTCTTTTCTAGTACAAAATCTCTTGAACTTTTCATTTTATATCCTACACAACTTCCATTTATTTTATTTTCCAAAATTCAATCACCAAGGATAATGTTAAAATAGAATTGGTCCTCTATTACCATAGAGTGCTGTGCTTGATATTTCCCTAAGAAAAATGTTCTCTCAACTGATAAATGAAGCTAAGACAATACCTTCTAATGACAGACACCTCTATATGTAAAGAATGCTGTTCTGTTAAGTCAGTTCTTAATTAACCAGGGTCAAGGGGAAAAACAAGCGTGGATTAAGTGTAATTTTACAGGTAAGCCCTATAATACACTTTTATCCATTAATTTCTAACTCTTTCCTAATCACAAGTTTTGTCAGAGCTTCTGATAATTAAATAAATGTAGAGATTTGTGTTTCACTTCCTTACTTATCCCTATCTAATGAGCAGGGAAATGGAGGGAGGGAGCAGAAGCGTTGGTATTATCCACTAACATGATCATTAGTCACTAGATCTAGGAAAAACAGTCCATTTTGCGTCAATATTGAGCCTTAGTTTCTTTGTGAAGTTTCTGGTTTTTTTTTTCCTGACTGGACTACTGATCATGAATCAAAAGAATACAGTAGGTATACTCTTTGGTAAATCCAAAATTGTATTAGATATATGTAATACAGCCACTAGCTATACTATATAATGTCGGAGTCTAGATGCACTCATGCATACAATTTTAGACCAAGTGTTACTTTTGCCTTTTTCAGCCATCTTTCTGTTCACAAGCTTCAATTTCTCATCTGTGAAATACAAATTACTCTAAATTACTCTGTGGTTAGTTTGAAGAAAGTCAAAGAATATATTTGCTAAAAAGAATTGCATAATAAATGTGATAGACACTGGGAAGTGTTCTACAAAGACTGCCTCCAGCAGGCTACTCTGAGAGACTATGGATCCATATATATTTGAATCTCATCCATGTGAATATAAACATAGGCAAAGGTCTCCTTATAGTCTCTCATTAAGGTTATGAGTGATCCAGACCTAAATGTTGGTCTCTTTTTTCTAACCCAAACAAGTAATCAAAACAATCATATATATGAGCTATGTGCTAATAAATAAATAAATCCTTAATTCCATGAGAATTTTCCTTTCTCTGGACACCATTCACTCTCTACTTGTAAACTGAGTATAATGGACTAGCTAATAAATAAGACATTGTCAAACTCTGTAAGTCTGGGTTGCTATTTGAAAACTTACAATTTAATTAGTTTTTGTCTTGCCTTTGAACTTTCTTTTACTCAAAAATCAAAAAGTCTGTAGTCAAAAAGAAAAATAGTCTTTTCTCTTTTCTCCTTTCTTCTGATTATTTTTACTATACCCTGAAGCCAAAAACTACCATGAGATTAAAATGTGTTCAAATTACAATTTCTGCACTCCAGTCAAAATCTATGCCTGACAAATTTCACCAGAGTGGCTCCATATGTTACACTGAAAAGAATAAGATATAATTGTACAGTGATGACACAGGCTGCTCTATTTATTTTCTTTTTTCATAAAAATAACCCAAAATCTCATAACAAAATAAGAGATAATACACTGTGCATGGTTAACTGAGAGTTGTTAAAGTATGAGACATTAACAAAATGATACTCTTTTAAAAAAGAAATATTTTTTAGAAATTCAATAAAAATGTTATTCTTGTTAAAGGAGAGGTTACATGTTTGAGAATAGGTCATCATTATCTAGTATCCCAGGATAAATAGGTATGTATTTCATGAATACCAATCAATATTGATTTGCTTAAAATATTATAGTAAGGGCAAAAAATGTGTAAATGGATAACTCCTAAACACGTGCCTATGTGTGAACTAGAGGAGTCACAAAGAGGTAGATGGTCAGTTTGAACTAAAGACAAGGGAAGTGTTCAGAACACAGGGTGTAAGGAGAATGAATGGGAAGGTAAGGCTCAAGACCCAGGTCATATAGGTTATTATTTACCTTCATAAAAAGTTTCTTCTCGAGTCTATAGACCAATGTCTTCCAAAGTATGCCAAACACATGAGAGACGATTTGGTTTGGGACATAGGTGAGCATTATTTTTAATACCCTGGTATTTATTTTAATGCATATTGGAAAACAAAATTAGACCTTCAAAACTATGGAATAACAAATGTTACTGCTCAGGGAAAAGCTAATTTTTAAAATTTTGATTCATATATGTTTTCATATATAAGGATTACATTCCTTGTATAGGTGTGTTACATGTACATAACATATGGGGGTTCCTGTCATCATCGTCTTTCTCTTTCCTCTCTTTTCCTTCCATTCAATTCTTGAACTGTGATCCCACTTGTGAAAAATCTATCTCACTGATATCTATCTCTTATTTTGCTCTTTAAAATTTATAATTTGAGTTTCACATATAAATCAGGTGATATCTAAGCTTGTGTATATGATTTGTTTAACTTAATAACAGATCTCAAAGTGCTTACATTTTCCTACAAATGACTCAAGTTTGTCTTTCTTTATGGAAAAATAGCACTCTATTTTGTACTAATACCACATTTTCTTTATCCATTTGTCTATTGATGGACATATAGGCTGCTTCCAAGATTAAGCTATTTTGAATTATGCTGCTGTAAACATGGGTATATGTATGTCATTAAAATACAGTGTTTTTAACTCTTTGGAGGCAATACCTAGGAAGGAATCACCTGGGTGAAATGGAATACTTATTTTTAATGTTTTAAGAAACCACCGTACTGGGCTAAAGATTTAGCTCAGCAGCACATGCGCCTGCCTGGCAAGCATGCAGTCATGAGTTCCATACCTGGTACCAAAAAAAAAAAAAAAAAAAAGAAATCACCATACTGATTTCCATGGTGGTTTTACTAGTTTACATTTCCACTGACAGTGTAGAAGTGCTTCTTTAAAACTAATTTTTTCATAAGTAAATTTATAGAAAAATATTTCCTAAATATAGTACAGATGATACAAAAGCATGATAAAAATATGAGAGTGAAGAGCTAATGGTATTTAAGGAACAATTTACATGGAGCTAAATGAAAGGTTTTAAGTAGTGAAATAAATTTATTATCTTTATGGTTTAGCAAAATCAACCTATAAATGACTTGAAGGACAGTTAAAAAGTGGAACAAGTAAGGATCATACTAAACCCTGAATTAAGGCAGTAGCAGTAAGACTGGAAAACACAGATAGATATAAATATATTAAATAGTCATCATTCATAGTGCTTAGTGAATAGATGAATTCATTTGTATCCCAGTCAATAACACAGTGACAACTCTAAATATCTAATGCACAGGGAATTAGATACCACAAATGGTTGCACTGATAATGAAAGAACTACAGTGTCAAATATGATAGTGAAATCATACAGATCTTAGTAACAATAGTAAGCTCTACAACTTCTAAGGCTAAAAGGATATTAAGAAGAAATTATATTATCATAGACAAAGAGAAAATAAGTTGAATCATAAGCGTCCTGTCCAACATTATCTGAAAACATGCAGACATGCCAGATAATGAATCACTGGGTTCTCTTTTCTTCTCATCATTTAACTTTCTGCAGGAATCTACTGTCACCTGAATCTAATCAGAATCTATTGACATGGAAATTTCACAAATATATCCTGCAGCTATCAGACTTTCTTAGAAAAAAAGAAATAAAGACACCAAAAAGTGTGAGAAATGCATCCAAATGCAGATAAGCCTCTAAGCGACACATTGTGTGTAGAGAATGAAGAAAGACTCATCTAAAGCCAAAACTAGCTTTTGTGTCTTGACTAACTATAGCTTAATGTTATTCATTATGATAATAAATATCAGATTATATTAGATTATAAGCTACTTCAGGGGTATGATGGGTTCATTCCTTGTCCAATTTCTTTGGAATTTCCTATAGAATATCCAATTGGACAAAACCAGTAGGTTATAAATGAGAGAAGGGAAAGCTGACTGGTGATATAAATTTAAATGTTTTATGGGTGATAGTTAAAAAGACTAACATAAACTGCTTGAGATATTATGTGTATTGATAACATAAGATTTCCAAGAAGGATGCTTTAGGAGAAATTACAATTAAAAGAATAGAGAGTAAAAGAGAAGCCAGCAACAAAAGGCTTGATATGGAACTGTCAGAGGTAGGAAAATGTAGTGGCTCCAAAGGCAAAGTAGGACAAAGTTTCAAAAAGAAATACTAGATTTACCCAAAGTGATCAATTAAGAAATGAATTTTAGAGGCAGACCCAAGTCTCTCTCCGTGAGTCAGAGCCATTCACAGACTATAAAGGGAGAGAGCCAGATCCATGAAAGGAGATCCCCACGTGAATTACAGTGCAATATGCAGGCTACTGCCAGCATTGAGAGAGCCAGACCCAAGTATCTCTGTCTGAGTCAGCACCATTTGCGGATTTCAGAGGGAGAGGACAGGGAAGAGCCCCTCTCCGGGAACCATATCATTTTCAAAGTTTTTTGGGGGGTTGGTTTTTATTTTCTTTTGTTTTGTTTATGTTAACTCTGATGGCATGAGTAGCTATTTAAAAAATGTTAAGACATGTTATGGAAGCCACTATGTATTTGATGTCCTTTATTCCATTCATTGTTTTGTTTTTATCATTTCTATTCTATTGTGTTCTATCCAAATTTTAATATGTCCAAAGGTAGTATCTGCAGCTATTTTGAAGACAACAAAGGCATTGTGGTAACTATTGTTGATTTCATAAGATATGGAAGTTCTGTATCATTTATTCTGGTTTATTTTGATTTTATTCTGCTTTGTTTTCTTTGTGATTTTTTCCCTCTTTTCAAAAGAAGAAATCAATTTTTAAAAGAGTCCATTGGCTTTAGCTATTTGGCACTCATTAGTGTCCTTTGCAATAACAGTTTCAGTGGAGATATAAGTGTAGACAGCAGTTTATAATGGTCTAAACTAAGAATGGAAAATGAGGAATGAATTGGAGACTGTGCTATGAATTACATTTAAAAAGCTTGTGAAAGATTAAAAGGAGCAAGAGAAAATAGAAGCTTGAGGAGAATGTATAGAAAAGGTTAATGAATTTTCAGCAGGAGTGCAATTAAGACTTGTTTATGTGTCAAGTGAAAGAAGATATTGAAACTACAAAGGAGAGGAAAAATTGTGGACAAAATGAGGTTCCTGAAGACATGCTAAGAGGTAGGCAACAGACAGGTGATGATGTTAGACTTGAACAAGAGAAGGAAATTCTCTAAGACCAGAGGGAAGAAAATGAAAGCTGATACAGATAAAAGTGATTTTTAGAAATAGAAAATTGAGTCTACCTGAAATAGTCCCAGATTTCTCTATAAAATAAAAGTAAGTTTCTAAAAAGAGTGGGGAGACAGTGAAGTAAAAAGATTTAGAATTGCCACTCGAGGTTTGGATAATGGCAGCAAGAAGAGACAGAGAGTTGAGAATCACTAAGACTGGATGATACACATTTGCTACAGCATTTATTTGCAGGACAGCATTATTTTCTCCAACAGAGTCAGTATCATTGGTTGTAGCATTTCAGAACTGGGTAAATGAAAACGAGAGTTCTTCAAATTAAGTATATCAGGAAGACACAAAATAAAGGACACACAAGTTATTTATCAAAACAGTGGTTTCAGTGAAGTAGTATGGTGTGGATAAAAGGATTGAAATGATAAAAATAATAAACATATCACCATTGGCTAGTTTCTTCCCAGGAAATTTATAAATGTGACAATATTGTAGTATTGGTTTCTTCTTGGCTTATTTTGCATTAGTTTTGTGACCTAGGAAAAGAAACTAAAAAGTTAAATAGACAGGTTTCTATAAATATCCTAGCTATAAAATTGCACTGTATTACATTCACAACTATCCTATAGAATAGATATCCATTTCAGAGAGACATAGCTGAACCCTGAAGACACTGATAAATCTTGGTGAAATTAATCACAGTTAGTTATTAGAAAAGAGAAGTTATGCTTTAGATTTGTCAGGCTTCAAATGCAGTGCTCTTTCAACAAAACCTGGCTGTCCTTCTAAGAAGAAAAATTATGTTTTAATTTCCCCTATGATCAAATGAGCATGACAGACTCTTGGAAATCAGCACTTTCCAGAATAAAGTCTCAAATAAAGCACTGGTAGTGCCCAAAGGTCATAATGAGTAGGTCCATGGACTGCTCTCTTGTATGTGGTATCATTTGGAGTATGGCAAGGACTATAGTTTGGTTTTTTGCACAAATCATTTGCTTTTTGTATTTAAAACAAACGTCTTCTCATTGGTGTCACATGTTGAGTTCTGCCACACTTCCCATTAGATGTATGGAGCTTGGGTTTTGTGTTTTTCCTGTGGCAAATGGGACTTGGAAATTCAGGTGATCCACAGAACTTTTACCACTAGAAGAGAGTCACAGATGGCAAAAGACAGAAAGCCACTACATCAGTTCTCTGGAAGCTGTGCCTTGCTCTTAGGCAAAAAAGTGACTATATATTTGAACGCAGTAATGCTTGACATTAACAATCTTGACTAGAGTCACTAAGGCCTAGAGAAAAGAGATAACTAAACTAGCAAAACAGTCAAACTGCTGAGCTTGAATCCAGCATACTTTCTTCAGAAGTGCTCCTGATTGCAGACCTGATCTCAGACAAACAGAAAGCTGACACTGATATACTCATTGTCTAGTATTGAAAGCAGAAAAGGGCATTATTTTAAATTCTGATTTAGGGATTCCTCTTCTCTGAAAATCTCTAATAATTACAATATGATGGGTTGAAACAATGGCACTCTGCAATGAGCCAATGATTTTTTACTCAATCTTATTGAGCACTGAAATAAAAGTAAAAAGCATTTATTGAGCACTTAGTGCATTCCAGAAACTTTCTCTATTCTAATCATAATTATTTGAGGCAAGCACCATTACACCTACATTATACAAGATTTTAAAAAATGAATTAGAACAAAATTAAGTTTTTCAAAGTCATGTAATCACTAGATAGCAGAATTTGTGTCCTCATGTATATCTACATCACTCCAAAATTCCTTAAACTTTAAAGCATATATAATGATTCAAGGAAAGTTGATTGTATCTTGTGCTTTTTTGAAGCTATTTCTAAAATGTGTTGTAGTCTTTAATATCAAACAAGAGTCCGTAAAACTGATTTTGATCACCAGGGATCACACTATTATCTAGAGAGGCCTATAAAGCCCCTTTAAAACACTTAAAGTGAATAGCATTTAGAAATGTGTGGCAATGCATGTCATTTTTTAATAAAATCTAATCACAAACAAAATACTTGAAATTAAACTCACAATTTATTAAAATTCCTAAATTTCACATAAAGACTAATAAAAATGAAATTAATCCTGAATTCTATCCTCTCTATGAAACACTTCAGGGATCTATAAGAGGTTACACAATAGTGAGTTTGAACCAGAATGAACTAGCTTGCATGAGATGATTTTTTTGAGTTTTCAGAAAATTTGCAAGCTAGTTTTTAAATTCAACCATTGTCAGGTGAGTCAGGGAGTATCACAATTGCTAAACTGAAATTACTACAGAGCTACTGTGATAAAAAAAAAGTACTGCCAAAGACCAGGCTTGTGGATCAATGGAACAGGAGCCAAAAACTCTCATTTGAAGAAGGATAACCTTTAATAAATGATGCTAGAAAAACTGCCACTCATCATTCATGCTGAAGACCAAAACTAGACACTATTTCATCACCATGACCTAAACTAAAATCACCATGGATCAAAGTTATAAATATTAAAACAGAACACTAAATCTACTGGAAGATAGAATAAGTAGAACTGTAGAATATATAGGTGTAAGCAATGTCTTTATGAACAAAATCCCAAATGCACAAGCATTATTACAAAAAATCAACAGGCATTTGGGGATTTAGCTCAGTGGCATAAGCTCCTACCTGACAGGCATGAAGTCATGAGTTTGATCCCCAGTACCAAAAAAAGAAAAAAAAAGGATATACTGTCTTAGGCAGGAAGATCACAAATTTGAGGACAGCCTGAGCTATGCAGAAAGAATCACCACTGGGATCTCATCTTATTGAAAAGATTTGGCACAGCAAAAGAAATGACCAGCTTGTGAAAAACATCCTACAGAGTGGGAAAAGAATTATACCTACTGTTCTTCAAACAAAGAACTAATATCTAGAATGTACAGAGAACTGAAAAAAAATCATACCACCCAAATTAAAAAAAAACTCAATCCAGAAATAGACATCTGAAATGAACAGACATTTCTCAGAAGAAGAACAAATCACAAAAAAATAAAAAATGTTCAACATCACAAGTAATTTGAGAAGTGCAAATTAAAGCAATACTGAGATTCCATCTCACTCCAGAATGAATGTTTATTATCAAGAAAACAACAAATAATAAATGCTTATGGGACTACGGAAAAAAAGAAATCCTTTTCCATTGTTGGTGGGAGTGTAAAATGGCAATCACTGTGGAAATCATAGTATGGAGATTCCTCAAAACCTAGGATGAGAGGTCCCATTTTACCCAGTTATTCCTCTTATGGGTATTGTCATGGAAGAATCAAAAACACCATACTACATTGATATATGCATACCCATGTCTATTATAGTGGCACATTTTATAACTAAATCTTGGAAGTATCTCAAATCCCATCAAACAATGAATAATTGGATTAAAATATGTGTTTTTTAATACAATGGATATTTTCTCAGCCATAAAGATAAAAATCAGACATTTATAGTAAATGGATGGATCTTGATACCATAATCATAAGTGAAATATATCAGATACTTATGTGTGTGTAACACAAACATATATATATATCAAATAATGTCTCAGGTGTGACAAATTGTATATGTAAACAAGGACAAAATTGTACAATAGATACTGTGAAATAGGAAGAAACTGTTCAAAAGGATAAGGACACTAGGAGGTGGGTAAATGAAGGTAGAGAAAAAATGAAATAAAGGATAAAATGAAAACCAAGGACACTTTGGGTTCAGAAGGGAAGAGGTTTTAAAAAGAAGGGATAGGAATAAGGAAAAAAGAGAGGAATCAAGATACATTATGTACAAATACAAATTCTCTATGGAGAATGTGATCATTATATGTACCTAAAATGTACCAATAAATTTAAATTACCAGAAAAGTTCATCTGTTGTTAAAAGTAAATTATATAATTATACAGTTCAGTAAGTTATTTTAATACAAAGGTAATAAAAACTCAAATTCATTATTTCCTAATATTTAATTGCACTCCATTGTAACATGGAGTTCAGATCAAGAACATCTGTGGGGATAAGAAAACACTTGAGGATTCCTTGAGTCCATACTCTTAAGTTTAATAAATTGGATACACATGTGTAAATACTGCATTTTTTCTCTGGCATGAGAAACCAAAATTGTAAATAACAACCAAAATGTATAATATGTATTGTGAAGAAAATGTTCAAATCAAAAGGGAAATAAGAGGGAGGAGAGGGGGGAAAGAAAGAAGAAAAAAGTAATAAAAACAAATAAGCAAAGAAGGAAAACATGAAAGCAAAGCTTTGGTAAATGGGGAGGGGAGGAAGAGTTAAGGGAAGGGAAGAAAATGGGAACTTAAACAAAGTTCCATCATGTACAGGAGCAAATTCTCTACAATGAATGTAATCATTATATCTATCTATCTATCTATCTATCTATATATATATTATACATATAAAATCTAATTAAAAATAAATCTAATATTTTTAAAACAGCAATGATTCTAGGAAAATTTTTAAGGTGTATAAAGAATGAAAATAAAAGGTGAAATTTACACAAATCAAGAATTTCTATACTTCAACTTCTATTGGGGATGCTTCCCACCAGTAACCAGCTCACGGCTGGAGACAGTGGACAGCCCCCCCCATACACACCAGCTGTGATCAGAAATGCTTCTCACTGCTGGTAGTCAGCATGGGCTACAAAAATCAGCAGCCAACCCCACACCCAATGGCCATCATCAGATACCTGTATCCAGCACTATCCAGGAGAAACAAACAGTCAGTCATGCTTCAGAGAAATTGTAGCCAACATGGGAAGACCCTGGGACCCCACTACCCATTTGTCAGAACAACCCAGGTAAATGGCAAGACAAAAAAGCAAAAGGCAGTGTCTGGCCTTCAACTCATACAGAGCAAGTCCAGGAGAAGTAAACATGG
Source organism: Dolichotis patagonum (assembly GCA_004027295.1). Classification (NCBI taxonomy): domain Eukaryota; kingdom Metazoa; phylum Chordata; class Mammalia; order Rodentia; family Caviidae; genus Dolichotis; species Dolichotis patagonum. The sequence goes on along the minus strand of PVJX010021668.1, from coordinate 11,857 downwards.
AATGACACATTTGAAGTTTCTGAAAGGATGACAAATGAAGTAAAGAAACAACTTCATGAGTCTATAAAGTAAATTAGAACAAAAAATACTATCTTAGGTAACAGAAAAAATTAAAAACAAATAAATTGCTAAGCATCTCTAAAGAAGACAGAAATGAAAAATTAGAAAAACATAGGAAAATGAGGGAAACCTTGAACAAATAATATAAAAAAGGTTCAGAATGCAAGAAACAGGTTCAAAGAGATATCAATGAAATTAAAAATTCCATTGAAAGCTGGCAAAACCACTTGAAAGAAATTAAAGATAGACTTTCAGACCTTAAAGACCGGTTTGCAGCTAGCTATCCTGAAAGGAAATACCTCTAAACATAACAAGGAACCAGGAAGTAACAGTTTATTGGTTGCAAGTTGATGCAAAGAAAAATACTTTAAGAATAATAGGTGTCAGTAAAAAAGCAGGGATCATCACAAATGACATAAAAAGTATTTGCATAAGTAACAGCAGAAAATTTCCTGAGCATGGGAAATGGACATGACATACAGCTAAGGGAAGCATATAGAACTTTGATAAGCCATAACCAAAATAGATCTACACCCAGATATACAAAAAGCCAAGTCCCAGAAATTCAGCAAAATAATAGAATAACAAAAGCTGTTAGAGAAAAGAATCAGATCACCTATTAAGGAAAACTGATCAGAATCATGACAAATTTCTCAACAAAAATTGAGTCAAGAAGAGGTTGGAGTGAAGTAGTTCAAGTCCTGAAAGAAAACAATTTTCCAACTCAGATTGATGTACCCTGTAAAGCTATCTTTCAAAATTAATAGAAAATTAAGGTATTTATATAACAAAGAAGAACTGAAACAATTCATGACAACCCACCCAACTGTACAAAGAAGACTGAAGTACATTGGAGAGAGAGAGAGAAAAATGACCACAGCTCCAGGAACAATGGCAGAGGTGGATTACTGAGCCAGGAAGATAATTGATTGGAGGGGAAAGTTAGGCAGCTAGTGGCAGGAAAATAGGATAGCAGAGATGAGCCAGTGTCATCCTCGCCATAACCATTAATGTAGATGACCTCAACTCACCAATGTAGATGACCTCAACTCACCAATAAAAAGAAACAGAGTGGGTCAGGAGACAGAATCTGTTAATATGCTTTATACAGCAAACACATTTAACTCAAAAGAAAGTCCATAGACTGAATCTCAGAGGAGAAAATATAATGCTCTATGTGACAGGGAATAAGAAAAAGTAAGGGTAGCTTTCCCATCAACTGCAGAATGGATAAGAAAGATATGGCCTTTTATACAATGGGAAGTTACTCAGCTATAAAGAAAAATAATCTTGAGGCTCTTGTAGGTAAATGGATGTAACTTGAGATCATGCTCATGGGTAAAATGGTTCAGAGTGACATGGGTGAACACTGTGTTGTGTTCCTAGTATGAAAACTAAAGAATTTAGTGGGTTCCAATATCACAATAAATATTGTGAAAGTGAAACGGGAGAAAATTTCTAAAAAGTGAATGCAGTGGCCATTATTAATCTATTATCATGTTTTGAAATACTATATTGTTTTCATTTTTCTGTTTTGTTTGATTTTCATTTTTAGATGATGAATATGACCATCATAGGGAGAGTGGTCTCCCAATTCAGAGGCAGGTAGATCTGGAATCAAATTACTGGAGTGACCCAACTGAGAGACAGTATTTTGTAGGAGAAAGATAATGTAAAGAAAGGAATGGATCTTGACACTACTATGGAGTAGAATTGACTGGACATAGAATGCAAATAACAGACCAAAGTTGACAGTGATATTTTCAGCCTGGATAAATAATAGTGCTATTTATGTGATAGATTAGTTATATAACTTCAAAAAAGAAAAAAAACATAGTGACTTACATAGACAAATAGGTGAAAGAATACTTTGTATAATTTGGGTGGACAAAAACCTGCCAGTGTAAGAAAAGGAAATGTTTTACCCCTAGATTTAAGAGTTTTATGACCTAAATCACTCAGTGCTCTTTTAATTATGATTATATAGACAAGGAGATATGAACTCATGACAATGGAGTATCAAAAAATTCTTCATGAGTTAGTAATATATTAAATATTAAAATCATGTATTATGAAAGCAAAAACTTTGTGTGCACTTTTACTGTCACAATTCATGTACCTAGAACTATATAGTAGACAATTAACAAATAAATGTTTAACAAAGAAGTATACATAAGTTTATACTTTATATCCAGATGCCTCCCCAAAAACCTCATGTACTCATAAGTGGGACTTTTGGAAGGGTACTGGATCATGAGATCATTGTACCCATTAGTGGACTCATACACTCATGAGTTTATAGGTGACTTGTTAGGGGGTTGGATCTGGACAAAGTTGGCAGGGTACTGGAGGGGTAGCCTGAAAGGATATTGCCCCACTTCTTGATCACTCTCTCCCACTTGCCTTCCCACCACCAAGTCATAAGTTCTTTCTCCCCACCATGCTCCACTGCCCCTCAATTGTGTCTTAAAACAAGGCAACTCTGAACTGAAAACTACAAATTTTGAGCAAAAATGAACCACTCCTCTTTATAGTTGTTGGTGTTGGATATTGTGTCTCAATAATGATGAAGTATCTAAGATTTTGATTCAAAAGAAGTGGAATCATTGCTCTGGTGTTACTTGATAATGTGGCTTAGAAGACATTGGAACAAGCTTGAAAGAGGAATTCATAAAGCTTCAGAGATGCTGGTTGGATAAACATTTGCAGGTTAGATAAACAGATCCTGTTTGGATAAACATTTGGACAAACATAAACAGTTACAGTGTTACAAACTGAGCCTGATGGGAGATTCTGGTTAGAATTTTATTAGAATGCAAACAGAAATGCAGTTGATAAATACCAGGCTCAAATTTCAGTTGGAAACAAGGACCACTTTGGCAGTTGAACTCTAGACCATGAGTTATGCTTAGGAACAATTGGTATAACTGAATGTTTCAAAAATGTTTTGAGTTTGGCTAGAAAGGAAGGTCTAGTAAGGTTGGATCTGTGAATATGAAATGTAGGAAAGAATGGTTCCTGAAAAGATTAGCTTTACAAAGAAGCTAAGCACTTTGCAACAGGACAATTAAAAATGATGGCTCTCTTAAAGAGTCACAGGAATCATCAGTCTCTATGTTACAAAAGTGAAAGACTGCTTTGAGAAGATAGCCCCAGGGTTCTATGCTAGATTAGAACCACCTAGGGAAATATTTCCCGAGATTCAATTCACTATGCTCAACTGTCTAAGCTCTCTGAAACCTCTGTAAACACTGGTAAGATATAAAAGGACCTAGCTACTGTACCAGCTAGCAGTAGACCTTGGTGTCATTTACATGGTGCTGATTTTAGCCTCAGTCACAATTCAAGGATTGTGGGGCAAGAAAGGCTTCTTGTACATTTCACAAAAAGACTTGGAAGTTCCAACAATGTGCCACTGGGAGGGCCACATGTGAAGCTGTGAATGTGACTGAAAGTGTAGTGGAGACCCAAGAAATTTGGAGAAACTGGATGCATGGAACATCTGAGGAAACCTTCAGGTATTAAACAAAGCTTTCCCAAGAAGGCTAGCTTGTCTTGAAGGTTAGAACCACTGGTAAGTCTGCAAATATGGGACCATCGTATCCCTTTAGACTTCACATCTCATCAAAATTTGTCCAGGGTGTTCAACATGAAATTCCTGGATTTAATGTTTACTCTGCTGTATTTTGGTCTTGATTTGGACACATTTCTTCCTACCTCACTATTCCTCCCTTTTGGAACTGTAGTTCTTACTTTCTGCCTTTGTATATCGCCTGTATTTAACTTTCTTTTGATTTTTATGCGGGTTTATATTTTAAATTTTGCCTTAAATTTAAGAAGACTTCAGACTTGGACTTTTCACTAATACTGCAACTATTCAGACATTACCAACAATTGTGGATGGACTAAGTGAATCTTGTGTAAAGAGATGTGCATGAGTCTTTTGGAGGTCAAAATTTGAATGTTCTAGTTTATCTAGATATTCCCACAAAGCCTCAAGCACTCATATATTTGGTTTTGGGGAGGTGATTGGGTTATATGAGCATGTTTCTTATAAGTGTATTAGTCCACTCATGAGTTTATAGTTGTTTTGCTGTTAAGATATATTATCTCTTCAAAGAGGTGTATCACTGGGAGTGTGACCTGGAAAATATACCCAACATTGATCTTTCTCTCTCTCAGTGCTTCCCAATGCCATGTCATGTGCTCTTTCTCTTCTGCCATGATCAGCTGTCATGTTTCATTGTTTGTTTGTTTTTGACACAAGGTTTTGCTGTTTAGTTTAGACTATATGCTTGAACTCACTATGTATTCCAAGCTAGCCTTGAACTCTTGGCAATTCTTTCACCTCAGCCACCTATGTACTGGGATTATAGGCATATACCACCACACTTGGATGGCCCTATACAATGTTACTTTGCCTTAGAGCTGGATGGTGATGGACTGAAACTTTTTCAAAATGAGCTAAAATAGATCTTTCATCTTAAAGTTGTGGGTGTCAGATCTTGTGTCTCAATAATGAGAAGGGCCACAGTGGTGAACATGGCAGGCTTACCATAGAAGGGAATCCCAGTGACCTAATGTATTAGTCAGGGTTTTACTAGAGACAACAGATATAACACAAGATATACAGATGTAAAAGAAAGAACAAGATTGGCTTACAATGGTCAGCCACAGAGTCGGATGAGGAAGTGTGCAGAGGGTGTCTACACACTGGAGGCCTGGAGTTCACCTTAGTGTCTCATGCAAGTCCACACCAGCAGGCTGATGGGTCTGTGACAGAAGGCTGAAGGCTCTACGATGGAAGGCTGAAGAGTGTGTTGGAAGGCTGAAGAGTACACTGGAAGCCAGGAGACGAGGTCCAACCAAAGGTGAAGACTGGAGCTTCTCCCAAGAATGGAATGCATTCATCCTTCCTCCTTCCTCTTTACACCTCCAGATCTTCCTCTACACCCTTGGGTGTAGAATTGCTAAACCCATTTAGTTAAACTTCTAAATGTGTCAAGTTGACACAATCAATAAACCACACCTAGGAAGGCCCCAGTGGGAATACTCACAATGGGCATGTAGAATTAGAATCATGCAAAAGTCTAAAGCAGCAGTAAGAGTATGAGTCAGAAGTAGGTAAGCTAGGAGAACAAGTATTGTGCTTTGGATCACATCCATGCACAATAGAATGGGTATGTAGGGCCACTCATTTTTAGTTACTATTATATAGAAGGCCTCAAGGGGAACTCAATCAACAGAATACCAGTCACATCCCCCATATCCAGAAGTCAAGATCAGCCCCAAACCCAGAAAAAAAATCTTACTGCAAACTTGGCTGGAGTACACATTTCTGGGATCCAAACTATACCTAAAATAGAACTGTAGACACAAAAGAAATATTACTACTTCTGTTTTTCTGTTTGTCTGATTGACTTTCCTTTTTCTGTCCAGTTGATATGTTGTTTTTGTTCATTTGAATTTGTTCTGCATTTTGCTTTTTTGTGGTTATTCTTATTTTTTGTTTTTTTCTCTCTTCTCTCCAATTTTTCCTTTTCTCTTTCTCTCAGGACTTAAATTTTTGTTTTCATCTACTTGTCCTCTTTCTTTTGTCAACTATCTTTCTCCATTTTATGATACTTTCATGTGAGTAAACATTGTCTTCTCTCTTTCTCATTTACTTCAATACTCCTTTTCTTTATCTTCTATTTTTCCCCTCCTGTGTCCTACAGTTCCCAAAATATAAGTGAACATCCTTTGCCCTCCAGCCTTGCTTCTATTTGATTTCATTCATGTCTCTGTCTTGCCACATCCCTCCTAAGCCACTCCTCCCCCAGAGCAAGGTAAAATCACTGCTTTAAGGGGAAAATCATCACATAAAACTTTCTGGTATACATTGGATTTTGTTATATAACTGTAGAATTTGTTCCTATGGTCAAAGGTATCAGACTAATAATTACCACAGTTAGGAGCCAGGCTTTTCTTGTGACAATTGTTGTTGGTAGTTATATTTTAGAGTGTCATACCTGTTATGCTCAGTTTCTCTCCCCTGTATGACAACACTGTGATTGTATGCAGTCATAACAATCAAGGTACTTCAGTACCAAAGGACTGGGTCCTGAGCCAAATAGAAACTTCTCATAATTAACACTTTTGGAAGGTAGGCTCTTGGAATAGACACAAAGGCCCAGAAATACCTATTTCTAGACGGCATTCCTGAGGAACATATATGACTTAGGGAAGCCTCAAGTCATGTATTAAGTTATTTACAATACAAAATCTATAAGCATCAACACAGAAAACAAAAAAGTAGAAAATTAAAAATGACAAGACACAGAAGCAAAATGCAAAACCAAACTGACAGCCCACACAAGACAAGTCCAGAGCACCATGAAATGGAGGAAATTAAAAACAAACCCTTGGAACTTTCTGAAATGAAAGCAACAGAAGTAAAAAAAAGTGGAAGAGGCAGAGATATGGAAGATGGCAGATTGATAGGTAACAGGGTAGAGAACTTTTCTGAGAGAAACAGCTCAGATGCTAGAAGTTAGCACCAAGGAGAAGACCAGATGAAAGGAGGGGGATTCTCATGACCCAGGAAGAAACTAAGGAAAAAGAAAAATAAAAAAAGAAAGAAAAGAAAAATGTGGACAGAAGGCTGGAGCCAGTCCCACTCTGACTGGAGCCAGTCCTGCTCTGACTGGAGCCAGTCCCATGCTCTGCTGGATTCCTTGGATTCAGACGACTTATGGTCATGCTGAAGTTATGGTCACACTGAAATCGGGGGTTGGTGGGCCCGAGGCCCTTGGCTGGAGGGTGCATCACAATGGAGAATGGAACCAGCATGGAGAACTGCACTAATCCACGATGAGTGCTCTGAATTTGTTACTGCAAGAGGGAGTGACCAGCTGGCTGCCATATTGGAGTTGGGCAGGATGGGCCTGAACCCAGAACTGCAGTGGTATCAGCTGGCTGCTCCTGCCCCAAAGCAGACTGGTGGGATCTGCTTGGGCTGGGTCATGCCCCTGGTCAGGACCCAATAGCCAGGGATGAAATTGTCCCAAACTGGTGACATCCACACAATGCAGGCTAATGTGGTGAAGGCACTCGCTGGTTGACTGGCTCAGAGGGGAGGGGCCAGCCTACATTGCCCATGCATACACCTCACTGATCAACAGCAAAGTGTAGAAGGCAGAAATTTCCTACCCAGAACACTTCAGAAAGTCATACACAATACTGAAAGAGACTGAGACCTCCACAATACACCTGTAAGAAAGAAACCAGAAACATGACAAGAGAAAGAAACAAGGAAAAGCCTCCAACCAGCAAACCAGGGAATATAAGTCCAGTAGAGGTAAATACAGAAGAGATCAAAGGCAGCAAGCATGCAATATTGGACATGGCTTCTGCTGATATAAAAAAATATTTTTGTTACATCATAGAGGAACTCAAAATTGAAATATTAATACAAGTGAAGCAGGATATAAGAAGATTAATCAAAGAAATTCTAAGCACTTCTCAAGAAGACATAGGTGGAAAAATGGAGGAACACAAAAAAGGAAAGAAACATTCAGTGAAGAATATAAACAAATCTAGAATACATGACACAGATTCAAAGAGATTACCAGGAAATTAAAAACTCCATTGAAAGCTAGCAAAATTGCTTGACAGGAACTAAAGGTAGACTTTCAAAACTTGAAGATATGTTTGCAATATGTGATCATGAAATGAAAGATCTCTTAAAAATAACAGGGAACCAGGAAGTAACAATACAAAGGCTAGAAGATGACAAAAGGATATATAATGTAAGAATAAAAAATGTGAGTGAAGAAGCAGGGGTAAACACAAATGAAATACAAAGGCTATTCACAGAAATAATTAAGGAAAACTTTCCAAGCATGGGAAAAGGAAATGATATTCAGATATATGAGGCATGCAGAACTCCAGCCAGCAACAAGCAAAACAGATCTACACCCAGATATATACTAATCAAGATCCTAGAAATTCATCACAAGAACAGAATATCACAAATTGTCAGAGAAAAAAAACAGATCACTTATAAAGGAAAACCCATCAAAATCACAACAGACTTCTTGACACAAACCATCAAATCAAGAAGAGCTTGGAGTAAATTACTCCAAGCCCTGAAACAAAATAACTTCCAACCTAGATTGATGTACCCTGCAAAGCTGTCTCTCAAAATTAATAAAGAAACAAGATGCTTCTATGACAAAGAGGAACTGGGGGAATTTGTGACCACCAATCCAACCCTACAAAAAATACTGAAGGACATTCTAGAGAGAGACAAAAATATCACCAGGACTCCAGCAACAGTGGCAGAGAGGCCTCAATGAACAGAGCAGACAGTGGAATGAAGGAGAAAAGTAGATGATCAATGGCAGAAAAACAGCATAGCAGAGATGAGGCAGAGAAGATTGGGTATAATCTCTAACACACATGGCCTTGATACACTAACAAAAAGTAAAACAGGCAGAGTAGATCAGGAGATAGGGTCCATCGAGATGCTCTATATAGGAAATATAATCAACCGGAAAGAGGGTTTATGAACCAAAAGTCAAATATGAGAAAAAAATGCTATACGTGATAGGGAACCAGAAAGAACTAGGGACAGCTCATCCAGTAGCTGCAGATAGGTTGGGAAGACATGACACTTTTGTGCAGTGGAGAACTCCTCAGCTATAACAAAGCAAAACCTGGAGCCCTTTGTAGGTAAGTGAATACAACTCAAGATCAATCTCAGGGGTAAAAAGGTTCATAACCACTTAGGTAGATAGCAGGTTGTCCCCCAATCTAAAAACTAAAAGAGTTAATTGGACACAAAATGTACAAAGCACCCTGTGAAAGTGAAAGAGGAGGAATTGTCTAAAAAAGGAAGGCAGAAGACATTGTTAATAGTGTATCAGGATTTAACATCCACATTATTCTTATTGCTTTATTTAGTTTGATTTTAGTCTGCTCGAATCTGTCTACTAGTACTAGATTTGAGGGCATAGATAGCTATTCCAAAAATAGCAGAGTATACTTCAGTAACTCTCCTTAATTTCCTATTAACTTAATCTGAATCCCTGGATTACTTAAACTGTGTTTCTATGACTGATCTTATTTGAATCTGGTTTGTTAGATTTCTGTTTTGCCATGACTGATTTTTTTTGAATCTGGTATGCTTGATAGTATCAAGTCTGAGAGTATAGGCAACTACTCCGAAGATGACAAGATTCACTAGGATGCTCATTCTGGTTTGATTATTAACTGCCTTTGAAGTCCTATAATGTCTCCAATGCTTTGTTTTAATTAATATTGGTATGCACTGCTATGTTCAATTATACTAGGTCTGATGATGTGGACAAATATATTGAAAATAACAAGATACATCATAGTAACTACTGTAGATCACCTAGTACTGTGGTTTTATATATTATTTTCATTTCATGTTTTCCTAGGAATTTGTTTTGTCTTGTTTTGATTTGTTGTTTCCTTTAATACAGAAAAGATAGGTGTACATGTAGTGACTCATACATGTGTAGAACTTCTGGACAGTTTGCTAGAATTGATTATATAATGCACAATGAAATGAACAGATACTTTGAAGAAAAAGAGACACTACGGTATACAGTGCTAATTCCATAGCATCATGATATGAAATCTAGCAGTACTGTTATTCTTTGTTCAGAGTGATTTTAGTCTATTTTGTTTTGTTTAATTTCAACATACATGAGGGTATGGACAGTTATTTTTAAGAGAACGAGAGACATGATGGCAGCCATTGTTGACTTCCTTATTGTCTGGTATTGATGACCTAAAATGCATTCATCATCCTGTTCTGATCAGTTTAATGCTACTTTGTTTTCTATGAATTCACTGTGTGTGAAGATATGGATGACTATTTGGAAGAAAACAAGAGACATCATGATAGACAGTGAAGATCTCCAGTGGTCTTGCTTTGTCTCTTGTATTGTTTTCTTTTTATTTTTTCTGTTTCATTTTACCCTCTTTAAAATAAAAAAATGGAAGAGGTTATAGAATAAATAACTTCTAAGATACAAAAAGAAAAGTCTATCAAAATGAAAGATATTAAAGCAGACACAGATTTACAACAGAGCAACTCTCTAAATCAACGGTAATCATGAATGACCAACATAGGAAAGAAATGGAATCAATGAATGGGATTCAAACAGAAATCCAGAGATTAAAATCTCCATTGAAAGTAGTTGAGGATTTAGCTTAGTGAGGTAAGCACCTGCCTGGCAGGCATGAAGTCATGAGTTCAATTGCTGGTACCAAAAAAATAAAAATAAAAAATAAAAAAAATATATATGCAACAGATAGAATGAAGGTGAGGATAGAATATCAGGTCTAGATGACAGGAATGCAGGCAGCAACCAATAAGAGAAAGATACCTAAAAAAAGCAAGAGACCAAGAAAAATCAATCCAATACCTACAAAATGAAGCAAGGAAAAGCAATATAAGATTGAAAGGATTCAAGGAGAAAGCTGGATGGAGTGCAAAAGCCATAGAAAATCTCTTCACAAAAATAATGACAGAAAATTTCCCAAACATGGATAAAGAATTTGAAATACAAATCTATGAAACTTATAAAAATCCATATAGACATGACAAAAATAAATTTATACCAATGCATATAATAATGAAAGTTTCAGAAATTCAGTCTAAATGCAATAAATTAAAAGTGGTTAGAGAAAAGAAACAAATCACCTATAAAAGAAAATGATGAGAAACACAGCAGACTTCTCAACCCAAAATTTCAAATCAAAGAGAGCTTGGAGTGAAGATTTTGTGCCCTATGAAAACACTCTTGAACTCAGATGGATGGACCCTGCAAAACTATCTTTCAAAACCAATGTAGAAATAGGATGCTTCATTGACAACAAACAATTTGAGAAATTTGTAAACACCAAATCTGCTATTTGAAATTCACTGAAAAATATATTAGAAAGAGAAAATAAAGACCACAAACACAGGCACAATAATAAAAAGAAGACAGGGAACAAACAACAGAACAATACTGTGAAAATTTAAGCCAATGTACATTATTATAACAATCAAAAGAAATGGTCTCATCTCACCAACCAAAAGAAACACACTAGCAGAATGTATCAAGAACAATATTCAATAATATACTGCATTCAAGAAACATATTTAACTCAAAAAAAATTCATACACTGAACGTCAAACAATGGGAAACAATATTCAATCCCATGTGTCTTAGTTACTTTTTACTCATCACTGAGACAAAATACCTGATGTCCAAAGTTGAGAAAGGAAAGGTTTATTTCTTACAGTTTTTGGAGGTTTAGGTCCATACTCAGTTGGCTCCAAGGCAGGGTGGCATGGTGGGGCCACACTTCTCAGTGGCTGCAAAACAGCAAGCCAAAACCAGCAAGAGAGTGAGACACACCTTCTTCCTGCCATTACTTCACATCCTGGCTCTACCCCCTGGTAAGGTATAGCACTGATACCACCAATCCAACCACTAGACAATGAACCAATCACAAATGTACAATGCAAATACATGAGTCCTGGGGGCCACCAAAATAAACCATGACATTCCATCCCTGGCCCCCAAAGACTCATGTACAACCTTTATGCAAAACACATTTTAGTCCATCTCCAAGAGTTGCCAAAGTCCTAACATTTTCAGCCTTGCTGAGAAGTCCAAGTCACACGTCTCCTCCAATATCTATGGCAAACTCTTAACTCTAACCCCCTGTACAAGTGAAACAAGCTTAAACATTTCTAAAATGCAAAGGCACAAAATAAACTTTATCATTC
>PVJX010021667.1:0-31582 GCA_004027295.1 Dolichotis patagonum | reverse complement strand
ATGTGACTTTTTTGCTTCATGCTTTTCTAGGAATTGTTTTGTTTTATCTCGCTTTGTTTTGTTTTTCCCTCTAAAGCAGAAAGGATAGATACACCGGTAGAGACTCATGCATGTGTAGAGCTTATAAACAGTTTACGGGAACCAACTATATAACGCATGTTGAAATGAACAACTACTTTGAAGAAAAAGAGACACTACAGTACCCAGTGCTGATTCCACAATGTCATGATGTGAAATCCAGCAAAACTATAACTCTTTGTTCAAAGTGATTTTAGCTTGCTTTGTCTTGTTTAAGTTCAACACACATGAAGGTATGGACAGCTGTTTTGAGGAGAATGAGAGACACTATGACAGCCATTCTCGGCTTCCCTAATGTCTGGTCTTGAAGACCTGTAATGTCCCCCTTTTCCTGATCAGATCAATTCCATACTAGGTTGTTTCATATGAATTCCCTGTATGTGACAATATGGACAACTATTTGGAAGAAAACAAAAGTCAATATGATAGAGAGTGAATATCTCTGATTGTCTAGTTTTGAAATTTATGTCTCTTACATTGCTTTCTTGTGATCTGCTTTGTTCTGTTTTGCTGTGTTTAATTTTACCCTTTTGATATAATTACATGTATATTTGAGTGGGTAAGATGGATGACCATATTGCTGTTTTTGTCAGACCGTGGAGCAGAACTGTTAACAGTCTCACTGTTTGAATGTCCACTTTACATGTTTTAACTTTGTAATTTGAACAACTATTTCCAAGAAGTCAGTATGTAATTTGTCAAGTAATATTTCTTAGGTTTCTTTGTTGTTCTTTTCCTTTTTTCCTTGGAATTCTGTATTGTTGCTACCCTTTATTCTGTTTTGTTTTGTTTTTTCTCTTTAAATAAAATTTAAAAAAAAATAAAGAACAGCCCAGAATCTCAGGTAGGTAAGGGACACTGTCCCTGACTCCCTTTCCTGCTCTATGGGCAAGAAACAAGCAGGGACATGTCTTGGTACTGACCAGCACTAGGGGCGCCCTGCTCTCACCAGCATCTGCCCTGCCCTGCATGGAGCTTCCCTGTGGCTGTGGCTGAAGGGTTTGGTCAGAGAAGACAAGGACCACCCAAGCAGGTGGTCTCCTTGCACCTGGTCTCCCTGTCTCCCTGAGTCTCCTAGCTCACGTGAGAGCTCATCCTGTGCTCCATTCGAGCTTCAGGAAAGACACAGGCCCACTTTCCACCCCACTGGGCTGTCAGGCCTCCCCCCACCCAAACGGCCCCCAGTCCAGCTGCCCTGAGGCCCACGACCTTGCTGGGTAACCCTCCAAAGTCACTGTGACGGGTGGAAGGTGATTGTCATAACTGAGAGAAAAAGATGGGCCTCACTGGAAGCCTGAGGGGCTATTTCTGAGCCTCAGCCCCAGACATACAAAAAATCTTTATTTCACAGAAATAAGGACCATTTCCATGCTCATAGGGGAGGGCAGGAGGCATGATGGGAGGTGTTAAGCTGGCTATCATTTTGAAGGCTTTCTGAGTTGGGTAGGAGACCCTCAGGAAGACACAAGGGCTAGAGCCAGGCTGGAATGGGCATCATCTGAGCCCCAACCTTGGCTGGCTATAACTTGGGGGTGTCAGTGCGTTCTTTTAGGTTCCCGCACAGGGAAGGAAATGTTGGGTTGGCACTGGCATCTATCACAGGTGCCTTAGAGCCTCAGATGAGCCAGGTCACATGTGGGTGTTGCGAACCCTGCCCTCCTCCTCCTCTAGGACATTCTCATAGGCATTCTTGTGCTCACTGGACCTGGAAGAGAAGCAAGGGCTTGGTGGATCCTCGGCCTCTCGTCCTGTCCTCGTGTCCTTGACCCATCCTAGGCTTACAAGAACAATATCTTGTAGAACAAACATTTGTGTCCCACAAAGGACTGGAGGCCTCTCCACACTCCTCCCAAGTCCCACCTCCTCCTCCTTGAGCTCTCCCTTACCCCACTCCCCAAGCTCCCTCTGCTACTGAACCCTCTCCTGCAAGGAGTTCCCATACTCATGAAGCCTTTCACTGACTCTCTGTTGTTAGCTCTTACCCATAGCACCTACTGCCCTAGAATTGTCGCTGAAAGTCCACCAGGTCTCCACCCATTAAATGAGCCCTCTCATCAAACCAAAGCCTTGGCTGCTCGTGGAGCCCTGAAATCCTGACACAACCCTTCCTCCTAGCCCTTCCTGGCCCATACCCAGCAGAGACTCCTCCTGAGCCCCGCCCCCTGGGGCCCTGGAGCTCAAGGCAGGCAGCCCTGTCTCAGCCTCACCTGAAGCCGGCCGCTGTGGAGGAGTACCTTCCCTCCATTCCCACCAGGACCCCATCCGCCTTGTTTCCAACAGTCATGACCATGGCTCCGGGCTCCCTAGGAACAGGATCCATCAGTAACCTCCCCTCCCACCCATCCTCACAGGCCCTGTTTTGGATCTGGGTTCTGATGAGCCAGAGGCAGAGGTTGCCCTTCACAGATGTACCTCTATGTCTGGCCTCAGCCCACCAGGGCCTGTCATCCTTCTGCCTGCCCCATAGTGGTGGACAGGATTGTGCAAAAACTGTATCCCAAATCCAGTGTCTCTATCCACTACTCCCTAGCCATGCCCAGCTATGCCCCCAGAGCAGACCCCACAGGACTCAATGTCTGCCCCAAATAACAGTAGACAGAGTCACTGGAGAAACGCCTTCCCTCTCTTTCAAGTGTAAGCCCACCTCAGTGTGGGCTCTGTCCCCACCCCATAGGCATGTCAGATCTAATATGTCCCCAACTAAACTCACCAGTTGCCCCCAAATCTGCCCATCCTCTTTTGTCTCAGTGAAGTTTCGGGACCTCACCCCTGTCTTTCTTCCCCTATCTATTTACCCACCAACTCCCAGGGCCACACCTCCTGGACAGCTCTGAGATCCGTGCCTTCTCCACATTCTCTTTGCAATCTCTGGGTCCAGACTGTCACTGCATGCTCACTGCTGTCCATGCCTGGGCACTGTCCCTACTGCCTGCAGCAGCCAGTGTCACATACTCACAGACTTCCCGCCACACCTCTACCACTCAGGATAAAATTCACGCACCAGGCCCTGCCTGGCCCCAGTCCTGCCCATCTCCCCAGCCTCAACCTCATCTTGCCGTCTTCCTCTCTCCCTCCCTCCCCAGTGAGCTGCCTGTGTGTCCTCAGCAGGTTGCGCAGGGCTAATGTTGACACGTCACCAGGCCACCTGCATGAGAACAGAGGGAAGTTGTGCCAAGGGTAGATGCATCCTTGACACCCAGGTCTGGCCTGAAGAGCGGAAAAGCAGGTTCTTGCCTTGTCCTCTGCCCCCAACTGACTCCTCTGGTGCTTCAGGCTGTGGGATAGATATGCCATTTAGAAACCTTCTCTGGTGACCCCAGGCCAGCTCAGGCTGCTCAGAGCACGTTGCATTCTGCTTATCTTGCCTGTGAGGCCCTTCTGCTCTGCAGCTGGCCGTCCAGAAGAACGGTACCTTGTTTTCCAGAAGAAAGCCCAGCCAGCTACTCTGACTCTACAGATGGAAACATTGCGATTCCTAGGAGGCAAAGCATTCCCTAAAGCTCACAGAAAGGTATGGGACAGACAGAGCCCAGGCCCTGGGGCAGCACTCACGGCTTTTCCTGGCACCAGAAGTGGTTGACGGCAAAGGCGATTGCAACGAGGACTAGGAACACGGCCACGGCAATGAGGCCCTGCATCCAGGGCTGGAGGTTCCCCAGGCCTGGAAAGGAGAGGGGGCTGCAAGAGCAGTCCGGCCCCTAACACTGGGGCCATTGTTGGAATCCATCAGCCACTGCAGAACCCAGGGAGACATGCTGGGGGCCCGGGGGTAGGAATGAGGGCCCATCTGACTCCTCTGAGCCTGCAAATAAGACAGCACGGGAAAAAAAAGCAGCCAGAAGTTTAAAAAAGGCCTAAGCAACCAAGGAGGGAGTGAAGTTAAGGGGCTGTGGCTGAGATCTGGGCAGCCCAGAGCCTTGCTACCTCCCCTGGGTCACACACAGGACCCCCAGGGGGTGCCTGAGCCCCAGAGTCTAAAGGGCAGAGCTCTGGACAGCTCTGGACAGCTGGCCCAGGCCTTGCCTGTTGGGTGTGGCTGCCCTCCTCCTCCTTTTTGGCTCAGAACTGCCAGGTTGGGTCTTGCATCTGGAAGATCCTGTTCTGTAGCTAGAGGTTTCTCTGGGAGGAGCTTGGAAAGCAAAGTGTGAGGTCAGCCAGGCAGGACTCTGTGGAGTTGGGGGGTGGGAGTCCCAGCAAAGTCAAAGAGGAGACCCAGCAAAGGAGCTTCTGTGTGAGCCTTGTTTGCGACCCCAGCTGGGTGCTTAGAGGGCCAGACACCAATGAGGCCCACCGTGTGCTTTCTCGGCTTTCTGACCCAGGACACCAGCTCCAACCCTCAGGAGCTTCCAGAAGTTTGCCGCCTGGCCGCTAGTAGCCCCAAGAGCTGTCCTCTTTCGTGGGTGTCACTGTGCTCCGGGGCCTTGTGTAGGAAAGATGCTCAGAGGTAAGGGTTCCAGGAGGAAACAAAAGTCAGCAAGAAACAGCTGGAGTCCCCCTTCTGGACATAGCATCTGTATCCCTAGAGCCATCTTACATTACAAGAGGTTCAAGCACCGAAAACCCTCACTCTGCTTGCCTTACTCCCACACCAAAGTCCTCCCTGAAGTCTACCCTAAACCCCTCTTGCTTCAGTGGAAACCGAGTCTCTTCTTGGAGCTCTTTCTGAGCCTGGCAGGTGTTGAGAAGGAGAGAGAATTGTGGAGCTCTCTTGCCTGGCCAGGTCAGGCCAGGCTTAGCACCAGGGGGAGCAGAAGATACAATGTGGTTTGCCCTGCGAAGACCAACATGTAGACTCATTGGCCTCAGGGCGGGGGACAGGCCCATTGCTTCCTCAGCTCAGTGACTGCTCAAGCACTGACAGCAACCCTGGGAGGTCCCCTCCTGCTTCCTCCGGGCACACTAGGGACCACAGTCCCCTGGGGGTCCTCCCATGTAGCTCTGTAGTGAGCATCCACAGAGGGTGCCCTGAATCTATCTCTGCCAGGCCTCTCTGGACTCAGTCACCAGACCCTGGCCACAGATGCAGCCTGGCAGAGCAGAGAGGGTGCCAGGTTTTGCGG
Organism: Dolichotis patagonum; assembly: GCA_004027295.1. NCBI lineage: Eukaryota > Metazoa > Chordata > Mammalia > Rodentia > Caviidae > Dolichotis > Dolichotis patagonum. Next base: position 26,444 of record PVJX010021667.1, on the reverse strand, counting down.
TGTGGTGCCTCACTGGGCACACACACCTGACCTGACAGCAGCTCACGGAAGTGGCTCATTTGATGGTTGAGAAAACTGAATCTCAGAGAGGGGCAGTGGTTTCTTAAAACCACACAGCAGGATGGTACTAAGGTCATAACAGGGGCCGCGTAGGGGCTGAATTCCCTACCTAAGCCCAAGGGAGCAGAGACGACCAGCCTGCCGTGCCATGGAGAAGTGGCTTGGGCCTCTCACACCCATGTAGCCCTGACTCTGCCCTGGCATCCAGCCATCTCCAGGGCAGTTTCCACTTGGGAATTCTGGATCCTATTCCAGATTCTAGAGTCAATATTTCCCCTGGTCCTGCGTCACAAACAGACGCCTGACTAGCCCACTCCTGCTCCTTCCGGTACAGGTGGTGGGGTGGAAGATACTGGGACACAACTCCATCCTCCCAGGGGTCCCCAGTGCCCAGCCCAGCCCCTCCTCCCTGGAACCACGGGAACCATCCCCATCCCGTGCTACCTTGCTGACAGCTGGCAGGCAGCACTGCACTGAGCAGGCCAAGAGTGACCAGGCTGAGGGCCAGCATGGCTGTAGGCAGCTTCTGGGTCTTCACGGAGCTGCTGGTGTCTGGCCTCCTGGAGCTGCGTGGGGCCCGGTAGTGTTTGCCTGAGGTACACTGGAACCCGTCTGGCCCTGGAGTATGGGGCCAGTACAGAAGAAAGCCAGGGAGGTGGCAGAGGGAGGCTGGGTGGGTGGTGGAGAAAAAGTGCCCTCCCTTCCATGGAAATGAGCTGTCTGGCCAAGCCTCCCTGGCAGGTGCCCAGCCCACGGAGCTGCCATTTGAGGTCACCCTTCAGAGACCAGCTAAGGAAGCTGCTCTGAGGGCCAGAAGCCATGGGAAGATCCCAGCCTACCCCAAGCCCCGGATTGCCCCAGAGGCTCTGCCTGAGCTCCCCTTCCCCAGGGTGAGGCCAGGCTCTGAGGCAAGAAGTGACACATTGTCCCTCCTGCCCAAGTGAGCACAGTAGGTGAGGCTTCTTGGAAGGCTGGCAGTGGGATTAGGAAATCAGCTGGCTGGCTCAGGAAGCCTAGGGAAAACCCCAAACCCAGGAAAAGCTCAAAGCCACATCTTTCCCTGGGAGCCTGTTCTCTTTCTCACCTGTCCCTGCCCCACTAAACCAGATCCTGGGCCTGCATTGTGCTGGGACACAGCGCAGTTTCGCTGGCCTAAATCTCCCACCTCAGTAGACAACAACAGCCCAACTGACCCTGCGCAGCTCTGGAGATGGGAGGCCTCCCTCAGATGAGATACGAGCTTAGTCAGAGGCCTCGGCGCCTACCCTCAGGTCTGTCCTCACCCTTCACTCGGGCAGCAGCCAGTGAATAAGGCCCAGCTGTGGAGGAAGGGAGGCTGCCAGGTCCCAAGGCCAACGCACAGGCAGGAACAGCCCAGAGAAAGGCTCACCCGGCCTGAGGAACAGGGAGGCTTGAAGCCAGAACCCTCGGGATCACAGGGCAAAACCCCAGCCTCCAACTCAGAGACTGAGAATAGCTCAAGTACCTATTGAGGCCCAGGGCCAGCTCGCCACAACCAGCCAGGAGTAGAAGAAGCTGGAGGCCCAGAGCCACGCTGTCCTCTTTCCCTCATGGGGCCTGGTGAGCAGTGGCTGCCAACAGCAGCTCCTGGGCGATAATGCAGCCTATGGCTTGTATGGATTTCCCAAAGGGACCTTAGAAAAAGCCTTTCCCAGTGATGTTCAGGTCTCTAACGTCAGGCTGACCCAAGTCTGGGCTTCAGGCAAGTAGATAGTCAAGGTGCCTTGGAAAGCTCCAGGGCACAATGGCCGGGGTTCACAATAAGTCACTGTGTCCATTGGCACCAAGCCACATAGCAAGGAGCATGTGATTGGGCCACTTCTCAAGGAAGAGGGGCGTTAGCCAGTCTGATGTGGATGGATTTGAAGACAAATTACTGAAAAGTAGCCGTGGTGTTGTGTTCATCTCTATGATCCTCTGCATGAATGCAGGCCTGAGTTGGTGACGGTGTCCACTGTGCCAGATGTTCCTTAATCACACTGGCCAATGAAGCGTTTTAGGGGTACTGCACGTGAGCCTGAGTGATGTTTCCCACACACATGAATTCCCTCTCCCTCCTGCTCTGGCCAGTTGTGCAGTCTCAGGCACAGTCTGGGGCAGGCACCATGCCTGTTAATAAGCAGCCAGAGAATCGATGCTTGGAATGTAAGGAATGGAGTTGGATATAACAAACATCCAGGAACCCCATCATCAGGGTTTCAGGCAGGGGGTTCATGCTCAGATATGCACTTGGGAAAGTGAAAGGGGCATCAGCTTAGGAGGTAGAAAAGCCATGGGAAGTGACTCCCAGTGACTTCAGTAGCTGAGTATGTGGATGAAAGTGCCTGGGAAGAAGCCAGAGCATGTGGGGGGCAGTAGGCTACAAGCTTAGGTGTATCACGTGTGCAATGCATGGACCCTTGAGAGGAATCTGTACAGAGGGCAGCAGATCTCCTGGGTCTGGGTCTGGAGGAGAGTTAGGCGCAAGAGACAGCTGCGGTACAGTGATGGTAAGTCTGGATGGGAGCACATATCACGCCTCCAGGACTTGTGTGTGTCTGTGCAGGTGTGTCCAGAGGCAGGAATGAAATGAGGGCCAGGATGCAGCCCCATGCAGTGTTGTAAAGGAAGAGGAGGCCCCAAAAAGTGGGCCAAGAGAGGAGAAATGGGAGGGTAAGTCACTGCTGATACATCCACCCCCACTGGCCAGTGCCCTGGGAACACAGCCCAGCCTCTGCCCTCAGCATCCAATTCCTAGGTTCTGCCTTCCTCATCCAAGCATCCCCCACTTCCCCAAAGCCCCTGGGGAAAGGCAAGGCGTCCCTGGGCAGGCTTTGGAGATGGCGGGGCAGGCAGGTGAGCAGCAGGAACATCAGGTGACCAAAAGAAGGAAAACACAGCTCCCTGGTCAAAGTCCCAAACCGTAACACACAACAAGCTGTTCCAGGAAAAGGGAGTGTAGATAGACACGTGGCTTTGAAGCTGGTCTCGCTCTCTGGGGTCCTCTCATGGGTGAAGCAGTCATCTCCCCTGTCATGTGTACCATCCCTGTGTAGCAAACTGAGCCCCTTTGCTAGTCTGGCTTAGGTCCAAGGCTCCAGTCTCAGCAGTCCCCCGGACTGGACTCTGAGTCCTCACCTATGAGCCGTTGTTCCATTAATGCTTATTTCCTCGCTCCTCTATCCAGCCTGGCTCTGCCTGTCGAAATCATCGGACCTTCTTAGCTACAGCTCCTGCGATTACCCTTCAGTAAACCGGAGTGAACCTGGACTGTTTCCAGGAGTCCTCTTCCTCCGCATCCATCTTGCATGCCATTCCATTTATTACCAGCAGGTGTCAGTGTCTACTCCAATCCCAGACTAGTGGAGGGCAGGGGCCAGTCTGCAGCCAGATTTCCCGACTTCCCCTCCCACCAGTCCCTCACTTCCACCCGCTCCAGTGGTGGATTAGAGGAAGGGAAAGTGGGCTCTGTCGTGTAACTGCCATGCTGGGAGCGACCCACGTGAATGCCCAGGGCCGCAATGTAGGGCAGCACAAGATAACTGAAAACCACTCTTCAGGCAGTCTTGGTGGAGGCGATGCTAAGGAGAAAGTTGAAAGTTAGCTGGACGATTGGACAAGGCAGGAAGATGGTGAGAAGCCATCAAGGCAGAGACCCTAGCCTGAAGAAAGCAGCTGGAAAAGGGAGCCGAGAAGTGAAAGCAATCTCAGTAATATCTTCAATGCTAGCCCTAGAACTCCTGAAGACTTACCCATTCCAACAGGTACTGAGAGACCCTTTGATGGTTTCCACTGGCCTGTAAAATACTATCCAACTTCTTCAGGGGGCCCAGAGCTGGGGGCACGTGTTCCCTCACCTTCCTGCAGCCTCATCATCTGGCCCCGGTGCCTCCTGCAGTAGGGTCAGCGCCCTGCCAGCTCTGTCCCCTGCCTAGTGCCAGTGTGAGCCTGGCATAAGGATCCTCCGAGTCTTCTACTGAAGGACACTTTCTCCAAGAAGGCGTCCTTGGCTTGTCTTCTCCCCCATCAGAGTCTTCCCTGCTCACCTCTTCACAGCCATAGTGACGAGCTGATGTTCCATGTTATTTTGCTCATCTAGTATCTATCTCCTTAGGGAAAGTGCATGTCTGCCACAGAACCTAACACGGAGCACAGCGCCTGTGCACACACCCAACCACACAAGGTGAAATTACATCTCAGGGTGCACAGCGCCTGCCTCAGATCTGACTGTTGAATGAAGAAAACAGTTTACTCCAGTGGAGGCCTTGTTTCTCTCTCCGCCCTGTAGCTGGGGGGCAGACACTGGGCCTGACTTAGCTGTGTGTGTGAAGGAGAGCACACATCTTTGCACCTTATGGGAGCCACTGTGGCCTGGGGTGAGGGTGTTCCAGAGGGGAACTGAACTTGTGAACCTTAGAGTCGTGCCAACCCAAGCCTAGTATCACACCATTCTTGGGGAAGTCCATAGAAAAGGCTCTAGCCCTTCCACCATTCTCTTAACAGACTGTTATGGCTGATACATTGTGTTAGAAGTTTAACAAGAGACTCAGCAGGGAGCCAGGATCTTACTTTATAGATATCCTCATCCTGTGCAAGAGGAGAACACAGAGATTTTGTGAGTGCTACATCCACCCTGGGGGTTAGGGGATAGCCAATGTACAATATAAGGGAGGAGAAGAAGGTTGTTCCCTCTTTTTGCTCTGGCTGCTGCTTTGAAGTGTTGTCCAAGTGCCATGCCTCCCTGCCTTGGAGCCAGCTGATTACGGACTGAAACCTCCACAAACAGTGAGCTAAATACACCTTCCCTTCCTTCATTTTGGGTGTCTGGTAGTTTTGTCCCAGCAATGAGAGAAAAGTAACCAAGACACAGACTATGACATTCTTGTATTTAATTAGCTTCTGAGCAAGCAGGCTGCTGCTGAGCCCCTCTCTTGTCCTCTCAGGATTGCAGTCCCCCAGCTCCCCTTCAATTAACAATCCCTTTCTAGGAGCCTACAGACAGACTTCGGTATTCATGAACTGAAATGGGAAAACACCAAATCTGTATTTTACTAACCAAAATTTACTACTTTTTCCCTTAGTTATAAAGGCCACAAACCACAGCCCTCTGTGATATTTTCCTATCACCACATGATTGCTGCAGACAACTGGATGTTTTATTCAGGTTTATCACTGTGGAAGCCTAACAGTCACTGGACTTTCCATGAGATCTTGTCACGGAGTATGTTGTAATGAGATACATAAATCACTAGGTCACAAGCATACTTTTTAAAATTTTTTGATAACTACATTTCAATATAACTGGTTTCCTTTGAAATGCCATGTATTTTATGTTATACTTCTAAAACATTTCTCTGAGGAGGGATCCCTAGGCTTCACCAGACTGTCCCAGGATTCTGTGACACAAAAGGGTTTCAGAAGGGCTGGCTGAGTCCTAATGTGCACGGAACTGGCCCTTGTAATCCTCCATTGTCCTTTGTGTTCGTGATGAAAGAATTCAGTCACGATGCATAGGCGGCCGTGTAGAAGTATAGTAGAATGTAAAGTAGATTGGAAGGCATTTATACCAAGTGTGAGTTTGGGTATCTTTTTATGCAGTGAAGCATTCCACATAGGTTCAGGTAACTATGATGATTATTTTTCCTTACTGGCATTTTTCATAGAAGTTACTTTGAAAATGCAAATATTTTCTTAACTTTTATTCTTCAGATGACCAGAGTTCCCTTAGAGCTCTTGATCATCAAGAAACAGTTCTGATCTAAATCACATCTCAGCCCAAAGCAGAGGGATCTTTAAATAATGTTTACCTTTCTCTTATCACTTAATTGCCCAATAAGCTTTGCTTTCCAAGTATACTTACGTATATTGTTCTAGGATAAGACAATTCCGTGTCGTGAATAATGTGCTCAGTGTATAACTTTAAAATATCATAGTGCCCCATAGGGGTGTTTGAGTCTAGAACCTAACAAATAATAATAAATGCGTTATATACTGGAAAAAAAGTCCTTACTGACTGGAAATCAAAGACAGGGCTGCCCAAAGCAGTGCCATTTGATGTCAAGGTCAGACCTGGAGACAGACACAGCTCTCTGGACAGAGACTTCCTAGGGCTCATATCAGCTCATCCCACAGGGGCCAGGGTTGGGGGTAACAGGGTCTGGAAGCAGCAGCCTGGGCTCCCCCCCCCCAAGGAATGCACTGGCTGAGAAGCCTGGGTCCTAGGCAACCCCCTGGGCTGGGAAGATTTATGCCCAGGACCCCCCAGTGGGGAAAGATCAATCAGGCCCTTCTGCTGTCTCCTCCCCAGCCAAGAAAGGAGCCCTGGGGCACCCAGCCAGCCAGCAGAGGGCCTGAGGCCAAAGTTTTGCCCAGCAGTTTCAGCACAACTCTATTCCTCCTGGAAGACCCGAGGACAGCCATGGAGCCAAGCTGGGGCACAGGCTTCTAACAATCACCAGATCTCCTGGCCTCTGGGTTCATCCTGACTGGTGCCATCTTACTCCTTGTTTGTCAGCTAGGAAACTGACCCAGAAGGAGCCCACCTGAAAGCCATACTAATAGGAGCGATAGGGCTAACCCCAGACAATCTAATGTCCAGCCCAGGACTCTGTCCTTCTACCAAGTTCTGTTTGTCAATTTCTTCAGTAGTACCTTGGCTTTCTTTCTCATTCATTCACTTAATGTGTTTAGTGCCTACAAGGAAACTGGAAATACAGTAGTGAACAAGCTAGAGCTTACGTGACTCATCTGTGTAAGTGCAATTACACTAAATGCCTAAAACAGGTATATAAGTACTAAGAATAAGTAAATTGAGGTACTAGTCTGAGAGGTCAGGTGCAGGTAGTTTTAAATCTAAGGTTCATTCATTGGACAATTAGTTATTGAGAGGCTCTTTGCCGACTGAGGATGCAGCTCTGTGGTAGAGCACTCACCTCACATGTGCAAGGCCACGGTTCAACTCCCAGCACCAAGTGAGCAATGAGTCAAACAGTCCCTGGCCTCCCTGAGCAGACATTCTGAGGGATCAGCCGCAAACAAACAAGCAAGTAGATAAAGTAGCGCAGGTGGCAAGGTGCGAAAGTCTAGGAAGGCTCAAGAGCAGGGGTACCTCAAGAAGGGGCCATCAGGGTTGGCTCCTCTCAGCAATGATCGTTGAGGGGAGTGAAGGTAAGGAGCGGATGGTCAGTTGTCAGAGAATTTCAGGCAAGTGCCAAGGAGAGTGGAGAGCTGTCAGCGGGGCTGAAGGTGTGACCACAGGGAGATAGATGAGAGATAGATGAGATAGATGAGAGCAGGACATTCACTCACCTGGGGCTTGTGCACCATGGTGAGGACTTGGTCTTGCACTGCAGCAGGGACCAGGAAGCCTTGGGAAGATTCTAAGCAGGAGAGACATGCAAAGAGACTGTGAGAAGCAAGACGAGGAGAACCAGGGAAGCAGGCAGGAGGCTTGGCAAGGCTGTAGACCAGAGGTGGCAGCAGCTTGGGTCAGGGAGCAGCTGTGGAGCTGGGAATGTGTGGGTGGAGTCTAGGTCTGTTTTGAGGGTAACACCTACCTGAGCTGGAATGTGAAAGTTCTCTTTCTCTTTGGGGTGGTTTAGAGGATGTTAACTTACTCAGCTGGAGCAGCTGGGATGGACAAGACTGGAAGGGTTTTGTGTGTGTGCATGAGAAACAGGATTTTCAGTTTGGTTTGGAAATGGAAGTTTCCAATGGAGGTTAGACCTGAGGCACAGGCTGGAGGCATGTGCTGGAGGAGGCTGATATAGCCAAGGAGGCATTAACCAGCACCCTGGGAGAGAAGTGAAAGGACTGAGGGGCGGTGGCAAGAGCACTTCTGGGCTGGGAAGAACAGAGAAGGCAGCAGGTGCTGTTGGGAGCTCCCTCTGCGGCAGAGCTGAGCATGGTGAGGAAAGGGGTCTTGGGGCCCTTGTTAAGCATAGGCTGCAGAAGGAACCCAGGAGAGAGATGGTGAGCTCCTCACCTTACATCAACTCAGCGCCAACTGGAGGATTTTAGGCAAGGATGTGACCTGAGCAGCCTTGCATTGCAGCAAGGTCTCTCCAATCACAGCTTGGAGAATATCCTGGAAGGCGGGGAGCAGTGAGCAGGCTCTAGAAGGAAGCCAGGAAACTGAAAGCAGCAGCTGGGATAAGAAACATGCAAGGAGAGAATTGGAGGATGGGAGGAGCCAAGTGCATAGGTGCTGGAAGGAGGGAGGGGCTCATAGGAGTTGTCAAGGTGGAACCTAGTCCTTGACTTGGATGTCAGTGCTAGTTTTCAAACTGGAGAAAACCAGGAGAGTGGCAGGTGAGAAGTGACCACATAGTCATGATCTACCAACCTTTCTTTAGAGGTCTGCTCTGTGCCAGGTTGTGTCCTGAGTACCAAAGCCCTATACCCCTGTCCTCGGGGAATGCAGGACTTAGTGGGTAAAATAAGAAATGTGCAAGGATCCAGGGATGCTGAGTGCTGGTGCAGCCTGGGCGATATCTCAGGAGCAATTGTGACACTTTGGTCTAGCATTTAGGAGAAAGACCTGAACTGAAAATAGAGGCTTAGAATTCAATTGCTTAGGGATGGAGACTGAGGTTTCAGGCAGGAATGACACAGCCCAAGAGAGAAGAGTGAGAGACCGGGCTAGAGCCCACCCAGAGAAATTCCCACCTAAGAGGATGGGGAGTCTCAACTGAAGGGAAAACACAAAGGCAACACAGATTGCCTGTTGGACTACTTAGGATGAAACAGCAAGCATCAGCCAGGCCTCACATGTCAAGACATTTGGAGTCATAGAATTGACTTAATATCATCCTAACTAAAAAGTGTTGCTCTCACAATATTACTTTCACCATTAGTTTATTAAATATCTGGAAGAAGACACATTTCCAGCCATAAGAGACCCATACTCAGGGTCTCTATCTCCAGATATCTGTGATTTCCCAAACCAGAGAGAGATTTTGTGCCTTGTGCCCTCTGGCCCCGTGGAGATGATGAGAGTCACAAGAAGGCTGGGTTTTGTTCAGTGGGAGAAAGAGATGCCTCACAGAGTTGTCTAGTAATGGGAGAGATAACTCTGGGAGGTAGTGAGCCCTCCACCACTAGAGGTATGCAACAAGGAACTTAAAGCTTACAGAGGGAAGTAAAGCCCAACAGGAAGCAAGAGAAGAGAGTGAATGGACTCACTGTTGGAGTTCCTGAGGCCAAGAAGGGAGTGAGAGGTCAAGACCTTCACCTGCCACCAGCTCTGTGACCTGCCCTAGTCTCTTCCCTTTTGTGACCTTCTATTCTGCCAGATTGGCGGGAGGGTAATGCATCTGAATGCCTCACGGCAGTGGGTACTTGGTAGATGTCAGAAGCATCAAATCTAAACTGGGTGTCCAGCGTTTGAGTCACACCGCCCTATCCCAAACCAGTCCTTTTTCATGGCAGGCGCCTCAGCAGGACAGGGCGAGGTATTACAGGTCAGTGGTGCCAGCCACATGTGAGCCACTTCTTTTTTTGTTTGTTTAATTTTTTATTTAAAGAGAAGAAAAAGAAAAAAAAACAAAAACAGAAAGAGGGTAGCAACAATACAGAATTCCGAAGGGTAAAGAAAAAAAAAAAACCACAACAAAAAAAAACAAAAACAAAAATACTAAGGAATCGCCACTTGATAAGTTGCATACTCTCATCATTGGAAATAGTTGTTCAAGTGACAAAGTTTTTTTATTTTTTTATTTTTTGTTGGGGGGGGTACTGGGGATCGAACTCACGACCGCAGACTTGCAAGGCAGGTGCCTATGCCGCTGAGCTAAATCCCCAGCCCCCTCAAGTGACAAAGTTAAAACATACAAAGTACACATTCAAACAATGAGCCTGTTAACGGTTCTGCTCAACATTCTAACAAAAACAGTAACTTAAACACACACTGACACACTTAAACACACACGCAGTTATATCCTTTAGAGCACCCTCTTTTCCTCTCTTTTTTACAGTAGCAATTACACACTTTGGGTTTTGTTATTCCTACAGTTCTTATTAATTTTGAGCCACTTCTTTCTTAGTCTAGAAGCCCCACTCATCTGTGCTTCCACGCTTGGGGCAACTTCAGCATTGTGTTTGTGTGTGTGTGTGTGTGTGTGTGTGAGTGGTGTTGGGGACTAAAGCCAGGGTCTCCCACATGCTGGGCAAGGGTCCCACCCCTAAACTCAACCTCAGCACCTCAAACTTCACCTTTTAGAGGGAAGATGGCCTTAAAAAGCTGGACAGACAATAAGGAAGTCAACAATGGTTGCCATAATGTCCCTCATTCTCTTCAAAATAGCTGTCCATACCTTCATGTATGTTGAAATTAAAATTAAAAGAATCAAAAGAGACTAAAATCACTCTGAACAAAGAATAATGGTATTGCTGGATTTCACATCATGACGCTACGGAATCAGCACTCTTAGTGTCTCTTTTTCTTCAAAGTAGCTATTCATTTCATCATGCATTATATTACTGATTCTCATAAACTTTTTTTAGAAGTTCTATGCATGCATGAGTCTCTACCTGTATACCTATCCTTTCTGTATTAGAGGGAAAAACAAAACAAACCAAGACAAACCAAAATAAATTCCTAGAAAAACACGAAACGAAAAAGACATATAAACAACAATAGCAAAGAGCCCAGAACACTGCCAATATAGGCCTTCAAAACAAGGTGGTATGAGCATAACTAGGGTTGTTATTTCCCCTGAACTCACTTTGTAGCCCAGGCTGGCCTTGAACTTGCAGCAATCCCCTCTGCCTCAGCCTCCCGTTTAGAGGATTTTGAGTAAACATAAAACATGATCCAGCTAAGACTGTGGTATACCATTCTGTAATGGTCTGGTCTTGAAGACCTAAAATATCCTGTTCTGATCAATTCTATATTATTTTGTTTTGTATGAATTCATTGTATGTGAAGATATGGACAATTATTTGGAAGAAAACAAGAGACAATATGATAGTGAAAATTTCCGGTTGTCTTGCTTTGAAATCTATGTCTCTTACATTGTTATCTTATGATCTGTATTTGTTCTGTTTTGTTGTGCTTAATTTTACTCTCTTTAAAAAAATTTTTTAAAAAGGTGAGTTCAGGGGTAGCCTATATTGCATAGTGAGACCCTGTCCCCCACCCCTAAAAAAATTATGATACAGTGTATGTGTCTTTTGATCAATGGATTGAGTAACAAGATCTAGCAACTAGTCTGATACGAATCATAATTTCAAGATCGGAATGATCATCAATAACATGCCAGGTTATCTATCACAACTGAGATATGATGCCCACTGCTTACCAGCGGCACAGACACTGTGGATACTCCTGATTTGCTGCTCATCTGAACAAATGAAGAAGCTCGGTTCCAGTCAGAAGTTGATGAAAATAAAGGTAGAATTTTTTTTCCCATTCTTGTTCATATTCTGCCTCAATTCTCTACTCAAGCTTCTTGGGTATCCTTGGACCCAATTTCCTCTGCTCTAGAGGAAGCCCAAAGCAGGGCTGGGAGACCGAATCTTCATCTCGCTAGGTGACCTTGCAGAAGTCACACATTCTTCTCCATCTGTAACATGAAGGAAGCTAGTGATCCTGAGAGCAGATGAGACCATTCAGCAAATATTATGGAGCACCCCTTTGCTATCTGGTGGTAATCCCCACTCTGGGCAGGATGGGGCCACTAGTCACCAGCCACACTGTCCCAGCACCGAGCAGCTCACCATCAAACAGAGAGGAGGCCAAACTCCAATGTGGACACATGGTGAGTAGTCCCAATACAGAGTTTGAGGCACTCTGTGAGTTCAGAACGAAGAACCTCACCCATGGGGGAACCAGGAGATGAAGTGTCAAAAATAATCCAAGAGATCTGCTCTCAGTCGTAGGAGTCTAGAAGGACATCCCAGATGCAGCAAAGGTTTAGTGTGGAAAAGTAACAGAGGAAAGAGAAGGGAGAATGGAGTGGGTTAGCCATGCTGATCTTGAACCCAGGATTCTGTAGGACCTCCCTGAAACCCTCCCTGAGACGCATAGGAATGGCACAGGACCAGCTGATTTTTTTTTGCCCCCCCATCCCTGAGCCATCAAAGTGAGTGATGGCAGGCTAATCAAGGCCACTTGGGTCTGAGGAGGGCCCCTTGTCTCTCTCTCTGAGAACCCTCCAGCAAGGACAAGTGCAGGACAAAAGCGCGCCTCCCCCTTCGCTTGCAACTGCCCTCATTAGCATCCTCCAGAAAGCTGCCAGCCAGCTCCCTGTTGCCTGCAGCTGCAGCCGGGCAACTGGACCAGCCAGCCACCTTTGGCTGAGTCCCAATCCAGCAGATGTGGACCCTAAAGAGCTCTGTGGTCAACTGACACTCCCACCCCACTCCACCCCACCAAAAAAGACAAACCAGGCAAATACCTTGTCCTGGCCAGCCCTTTGGACTGTGACACAGAAGCTTTGGCAGCTGGGAAATGCAAAGGAAGGGGTGACACATCCAGTCCCTACCCAGGTGACAGAGGCAGTGGGAGGTCTCTGAAATCTCAACTTCTACCTATGACTGTACACAGAGAGCAGAAACTTAGCAGCACCGACCAGGCAGTCTGAACACACTGGCATCTAGCTCAGACTGCTGCTTTAAGAATGTACCATTGCCAGACAATAGAAGGCAGGCTGTGAATGGCACTTGAAGTCTTGAGCAGGGTAAGGCAGGTAGCCTATCAGAGCCGCTAGGTCCCAGGTGGTCCTGGGAGAAATTGACTGGGGCTTTGGGGCTGGGAGTGCCGGTGTCTGTCTGGATCCCACTTATTCAGGGGTAATGGAAGGGGGCGTGAGAGTGATGGGCAAGCCTGATAGCCCATTGAACAAGCATCGACAGGGGGATTGCTGGAGAGAGGGGCGGAGCCCTGAGAGACAAGCCTCTCAGCTAGCCTGTGTGGGAACAGCCGGAGGGCAGAAGGCCCAGCCATCCCCCCCACCCCACAGAGCCTGGGACCCAGGAGCTCTGTGGATCCCAGAATGCAACAGGGGAGCTGGGATGAGCAAAGGCCCCTGAGTCCCAGGGCTCAGCTAGCCAGGTTGTCACCAGGCATTGGGTGGGAAAGGGTTTTCTAACCCAGTCTCAAAGCTTTCTGGTCTCAGAAAGGAAGAAATCTTTGGGGACTTCATCATAGGCTGGCAAACTAGAGGGAGCTATGCAAGAGAAGGGGGGTCTATGCTATTGTCAAGTCACCATCTGCGTGACTGAAACTGAGTCAGGAATCACTGAGTTCCCCCAAATCAGGGAGCTCATGAAATAGCATACAGACAAACCTCTTATCTCCACACTCTATATTGGGGGTTGGGGCTGTCTCCGATTTCCATTCTGAGGGGCCCAAACTGCACGGTCTGTAATTGTGCAGTGCCCTCAATACCAGACACAGCAGTGTTCAGGGGATCACCTGCTGAGGGTGAGGGACTGGCTCCCCAAACAGCCGGGGCTAGGATTCTTCCTGAGTTCCTGTCTGAGTCACTTGACTTTGAACAACCACTTGACCTCTAGCCCCTTGAAGTTTTTTACCTGTAAAATGGGAATAAGAATACCAGGACAGGTATTATACCAGCTATTATACCAGGAATACCTGTCCTGGTATTCTTATTCCCATTTTATAGGTAAAAAAACATCAAGGGGAGAGAATTAGTCATGGGAGGAATTAGTTGTTGGTATAAACTGCAGAACACAGCACAGGGGACACTCACCCTTGGGGACTCATGTTCTCTTTCTGAGTTTCCCAGGTCTGGGATCTAGGACCCTTACTTACCCCTGCTCTACCTGAAACCTGCTTCTCAGGAAGGAGTTGTACAAACTCTCATCACTCTGACACGTCAGCACCTCAACTTCACTCCTCTCAGGGCATGGGGCTGGCATTTTCATAGGAACAGAGTTGAAATGCAGGAAGCGTGGATAGGTTGGGGAAGTGTACCATGGGCAAAGCCATTTGGGACTTGGTTCTAGGGGCACTCTGGGCTTCCACAACCCCTTGTGTCCCAGTCCTGGGGTCATGCAATCACAGCCTTCTTTCTCACAAACATAGCAGGGCTCTCTGACTGCAGCACCAAGACACCTTCCGGGCCTCTTGCCAAGCCAGTCATCATGCCGTATTGTATGACATCAGCTCTCTGACTCCTACTTAGTCTCTCTGCTTCCAGTCTGGCTCCTCTGCAGTGGCTAACCTGAGTGTCTATAACAGAGCTCTGATCATACTGAAGGACATTCTAAAGAGAAAAAAAAATACTAGGATTTTAGGAACAGTGGCAGAGAGGCCTCAATGAATGGGGCAGACAGTGGAATGAAGGAGAAAAGTAGACAACCAATGGCAGAAAAGTAGCATAGCAGAAATGAGGCAGAGAAGGTTGGCTATAATCTCTAACATAGATGGCCTTGATAGACTAACAAAAAGAAACACAGGCAGAGTAGATCAGGAGATAGGGTCCACTGAGATGCTCTGTATTGGAAACATAATTAACCTGAAAAAGGGTTTATGGACAGAAAGTCAAATATGAGAAAACAATGCTCTATGTGACAGGAAACCAGAGGGAAATCAGGACAAATCGACCAGCACCTGCAGATAGGTTGAAAAGACATGATACTTTTGTGCAGTAGAGAACTACTCAGCTATAACACTGGAAAACCTTGAGGTTGTAGGTAAAGGAATACAACTCAAGATCAAGCCCAGGAGTCAGAAGGTTCAGATCCAGTTAGAGTAAATAGAAGGTTGCTCCCCCAATCTAAAAACTGAGGGAGTTAGTGGGACCCAAAGTGTGCAGTGCACCCTGTGGGAGTGAAACGGGAGGAACTATCTAAAAAAGGAAGGCAGAGGATATTGTTAATAGTGTATCAGGATTTAAAATCTACATTATTCTCACCACTCTGTTTAGATGGATTATATTCTGTTCCAGTTTCTCTACTTGTACTAGATTTGAGGGCACATACAGCTATCCCCAAAATAGCAGGATACATTATGGCAATCATCCTTAATTTCCTATTAATTTAATCTGAAGCCCTGTATAATTTACACTGTTTTATAGTGACTGATTGTATTCGAATCTGGTTTGTTAGATTGCTGTTTTGTATTGAGTGATTTTATGTGAATCTGTTATGATTGATAGTATCAAGTCTGAAAGTATAGGCAACTACGCTGAAGATGACAAGATTCACTAGGATACCTATTCTGGTTTGATTATTACCTGCTTTTGAAGTCTTATAATGTCTCCAGTGTTTTGTTTTTATTAATATTAGTATGCACTGCTATGTTCAATTACACTATGCCTGATGATATGGACAATTCTATTGAAGATAACAAGAAGCATCATAGTAACCATTGTAGATCACCTTGTATTGTGGTTTTATGTGACTTTTTCATTTCACGTTTTTCTAGGAATTTGTTTTGTTTTACTTTGCTTTATTTTGTTTTTCCCTCTAACACAGAAAGGACAGATATACATGTAGAGACTCGTGCATGCGCAGAACTTATAAACAGTTTATGAGAACTGATTATATAATGCATGATGAAATGAACAGCTACTTTGAAGAAAAAGAGACACACTAAGGTACTCAGTGTTGATTTCATAGCATCATGATGTAAAATCCAGCAATACTATCATTGTTTGTTCAGAGTGCTTTTAGTCTGTTTTGTTTTGTTTAATTTCAACATACATGAAGGTATAGACAGCTATTTTGAAGAGAATGAGAGACACTGTGACAGCCATTGTTGACTTCCCTATTTTCTGGTCCTAAAGACCTAAAACGCCTTCATCATCCTGTTCTGATCAGTTCTATACTATTTTGTTTTGTATGAATTCATTGTATGTGAAGATATGGACAACTATTTGGAAAAAAACAAGAGACAATATGATAGATAGTGAAAATCTCTGGTTGTCTTGCTTTGAAATCTATGTCTCTTACATTGCTTTCTTATGTTCTATTTTGTTCTGCTTTGTTGTGTTTAATTTTATGCTCTTTAAAATAAAATTGAAAAAAAAAACAGAGCTCTGATCATCCCTGACCTGTTCACAAACCTAGGTGGCTTCCCATTGCCCTCACGCATGCAAGCCATTTGGTGATCTAGTCTCTACCACACACTGCTCATCAGCCACAGAGGAAATCCAGTTTGTCCCAGTGCCCCACCTCTGTTCATGCCATTTTCATTTCCCAAAATGCCAGTCTTCTCAGCACACCTGACCCAGACAGGCGAATTCCTACTCATCCTTGCAGAACTGGCTTTCTCCAGGAAGCTTTCCATGACCCTTCTGTGAATCACACTTGGCTTCTCCTGTTGACCCCAGGGCAGCACTTAACACATGGCTGATGGATCTATGTTCCCAGCATTGCCCAGTTCAGCAAAGAAACAAAAAGTGAACAGTAACTCGATGGATGAGACTCTAAAGCTGTATCGTTTAATATCATAACCACTGGTTACATGTGGCCCTTTGCATTTACATCTGTCCAAATTAAATAACATTAAAACTCAATCGCACTAGTCATACAAGTACACACAAGCTACACGAGGCTAGCGAAGCTCTCACAGGGCACAGGACAGATACGGAATGCTTTCGTTGCCCTAGAAAGTTCTGTAGCAGCACTGGCCTAAGGAAGCTTGTGGAGCACCAGGAGACCTAGGCTCCAGCTCTGAAGCCTTGCTCCAACTTCACACTGAGGTTAGATACATCCCTCTGCTTCTCCTCATCTCAGTTTCTTCACTGATGCAGCCAGTCCCACACCCTGTTCAAGGTCAAGCCAGGCAGAGCCACACAATTGATTGATTTTTTCAATTGATTCTGTCACCCACTGCTTTGGATCAGGCACATGTGGACCTGGAGAATGAGTTGGGCAGGTGGAGTCTGCTTAGATGAAAGCTGAAGGATCTGCCTGACCACCCTCAAGTTCCAACAGCCCCGGTAAAAAAAAAAAAAAAAAAAAAAAAACAGGGTCCAGAGCTTGCCCTGCAAACCTCCCAGGATAGTCCTGCAAAGAACGTAGCCAGTGTGTATCTCTCCATCAGTTTCAGCAGGTCTGCACGGGCCTTAAAATCCTCACTCATTCTTCCTGGACCCAGAAGAGACCCAGGCAGGGCCCAGGGGAAGAGGCAGCTGCAGGGGGTGGTCCACAGGGGAGGGAGGAATGGAGAGTGGAAAGTCAGAACCGCACTATCAGCACTGCCCGTCCTCCCCACTTCCTCTCTTCGAACAGATCACATCCTGTTATTGTGTGGACAGAGAAGGCCAGGAGCTGGGGAGGGAGGCAGGGCTCAGGCCAAGCAAGTGGAGCAAGAAAGCAGGAGCCAGAAGAAAATACACAGTCGCATTTCTGGCTCCAGTAGCAAAGCAGCATGGCCTGACCTGATTCCAGGTGCTGTGGGCAGGAGTACAGGATCCAGGAAGGACAGCATGCCCCAAGCTGCTTGCCTCTGCCTTCAAGATGCTGGGGTCCAGGCCAGGAAATGCCACCCTCTCCAGGAAGCCTTCTCCAGCCACCTCCTCAGGTCTGTTCAGTTCTGTGCATGGCCACAGCTGGGTCTCCCACAGCCACTGCACCTGCCTTCAAAGTCTCCGCATTCTATACCCATGTCCACTCAGCCCGTAGGCCCCTACAGAGAGGGACAGGGTGGACCCATGCTGTCTCTCCAGCAGTGCTGAGCCAGAGGCGGGCACAAGGGAAGTCTTCCTGCTGTGGATGATGAATATTCCTAGGTTCCCTCTTTCTCTGCCATTCCCAAGGGCAGCCCCTATTCTGATCCCATTTCCAAAAATAATAATGGGTGCTTTCTATAAATCATGAGCATTTCCCATACAATATTTTGAAATCCTATGACAACCCTGGGAGATGAGTGTTAAGTATCTTCACTTAGCAGATGTAGAAAGTGAAGCTAAGAGAGGTAAAGACACCCCAAAATCACACAGCCGGTGCACTAAGAAGCAATGCTAGAACTTCAACCCAAGTGACCCTGACCCTAAAGGCCAGGCTCTTTCTGTAGCCCAGCTGCCTTTCGCATTCACACTCACCTGGGCCCTGGGCCGTCCAACTGTGGAATATGCTACAGCGACTGTTCAGCCATCCACTGAGCCTGTCCTCTAGCTGGTCCACTGTTCCAAGCAAACCACCCACTTCTCAGCTAGTTATCCCTGGTCCTGGGCAGCCTGCCTGGACAGCTGAGCTGCTGTCCCCCAGTAGCTTGGCCAGGGCCATGCTATGACTATCAACTGCCTATTCACTATCTGCCCTTCCTTCCCAAGGAACCTGGAGCACTGGCTCTGGACATCGCAGGTCCCTGTGGTCAAGCCCCTTTCTTTCTCTAAGCCCCAGGTCCTCCTTCCCTGGGCGATCATCATGCGCCATTTTCCTTTATTGTACTCAATATTGCCAAGCCTCTACTGCTGGACATATACTTGCCAGGTTCACACGGACAGTGAGGTGGGAGGGCCGTGCTGGCTGCTGAGGGACCGTTTATTGTTTTGCAAACAGGGAAGAGGTTGATGGGCCATGGGAAAGCTACAAGTGGATCAGATAAACACCACTCTAGGCTTCATCACTCCACACCTTCCCCACCAGGCCTATGATGATAACCAGGCTGCTGCTGCAGCCCAGCCCTGGAAAGCAAACACTCTCTTCCCTCTGCCTTTCTAGTAAAGAGCCCAGGCCAGAGGCAATCAGCCCAGAAGCTAGGTTTCAGTCAGGAGGCCCTACAGCAGGTAGGACTGTGCAGTCTCCACTCTCCTTCCCCGCTGGCTTCAGGACTGAGGTCGGAGCAGCATGCCAGCAGCTCTTCACTCATTCAGGGCTGGGACAGTAAAAGGAACCTGTGCCAGGTGCATCCTCCAGCACTGGCATGAAGGATGGTCTCTTCTTCAAGGTTCTCTGTTTCAGTGGGGAAGCAGATGAGTAGACAAAGATTAGACAACACAGGGCCGAAGGGGCCACCGTAAAGGAAAGCATGCGAGGACAAGAGGCAGCTGGTCCCATGCAATCAGGGCTGCTTCCTCAATGTTCAGGACAAGTCAACCAAATGAAAGAGGGGTGGGAAGAGAGGAGGGGTGTGCTATTCTGGGAAAAGAAACAAAAGGTGCAAAAAAAAAAAACCTGGAAAGTCATAGGACAGTAAAATAATGTGGTCTGGAACAGAATGGAGAATAATTCAGCAGGAGCAAGAAGAAGGGAGAAAACAAGGCTGGACAGCTCAGCAGGGCCACTGTGCCCAGGGCCCTTTCACTCTGGGTCAGAGGCCCTCGTGCCTCGGAGCTGGCGCTCTCCTGGGAAGCAGGAGGCTTGGTCTTGCCCTGTCACCATGGGATGCAGGGTTCTGCAAAGCCTTTTCCTTTCTAGGTTCATCTCCCCATCGGAACACATGGCTACTATCCCAGGTACTCTCTAAGGGCCCGGCCAGCCTGGAGTGTCTATAACCTCAGGTTCTGTCATGGAAGCCAGAGTTTAAGGGCATTTCATGCTTTGTGATACGGAACACCTCCGTCCTCCTGGGAAAAATCCTTTGAGTCCCAGCTGTCCCTCTCTTCTCCATCCTCAGGTCAGGACCAGCTGTCGGCTGCTGCCTCCACCCCTTCTCACCCAGTCCTCGGTGGTCCACATTTTGCTAAACCCAATCAAGATGTCTGAGTCTTTTCTTGCATGATCACTCAGCTATGTTGAACTTGGCTAACCACTTCCTCCACCTCAAATTCTGCACCGTTCTGTTAGTCTTTGACACTTCTCTTTCTTTTCTGTCACAGCAGTTCCCTTCATCCTGCTGCTCCTCAGCCTGCCAGTCCAAGATCCACAGACAGCGCCACAGGACCCCCAGCTGGGGCCAAACCTCATCACCCAACTGTCTAGGCACTACCTTGTCCTGGCCAGGAAGAAGCACACTTAGGGTCTTCCAAAAACCTGGGAGCTTCCCTACAAATCAGAGCTCCTGAGTCTGTCCTGCCTCAGGGCGGGGCAGCCAAGGCCAGAGTCTGGCAGGATGAGTGAGCTTCACTGTGAAGGAGCCAAAGTTATCTGTGAGACTCAAATTTCCCCTCTCAGCACAGCTTTTTGCATTAATGCTAGTTACTGATTATGTTATCAACCTGTTTACCGCAGTTGTGTTTATTATTACTCCTGCTAGAATTTAAGCTCCAACAGAACAGGGATCTTTGTTTTGTTCCATACTGGATACCCAGCCCCAAGAACACTATCTGGCCCACAAGTTCTCAGTGAATGCTTTGTAAATGAACCAATGAAAGAAGGGCCCTCAGCTGGACATGCCCACCCTATTGAAGTCCCTGAGTATCAAGCAGTCCAAGTGTAGTGCAGCCTGACAGTCCCTCCCGCAAACCACTTTTCCATTCTGAAGCCTCTAGGGAAACCTTCCGGGTTCAAAGACTTTAGCCTCCATCCACACGCCCCAGTCCTCAAGAACCAGGTGGAAGAGTTGTAGCCCCTACTGAGTGATCAGGGAACATGGGGCCACCTACCTGTTGACACCTTACTCTGTCAACCAACCCTGGAAGCAACTGCCCCAGCCATGGAAGCTGAGCTGCCACAAGGAGGCTCTGCTGACCACCCCAAACTAAAAACAGGATGCTGAGCAAAGAGGCCCTACAGTGAGGCTGGGAAGGAGAGGAAGAATGGAACCCTAAGGGAGACCCTCTCTCTTTCACAGCCTCCCAAGTCCTGCCCTCAGGTGGCTTAGCTCCCACCTCAGGGTGTCCACTGAGTCCTCAGACAACCCTACCTCAGAGGAGGCAGACGCCTGCCAGACCTTATTGTCCGGATTCTCAGGCCTAGAAGCACAAAGTGCAAACAGAGCCCAGGCCCCTTTGTAAAACTTTTATTTAGAAATCTTCCCCATATAACCTTATATATGTACACACATCATCATCAACACATGGGTTTGCTCGCTCGAGAGTCACACGCCCACAGTAGTTGGCCTCTGGGCGTACAAAGGTCAAGGTACCCGGAGCAGTTACTCCTCTTCTGCAGAAAAATGCAGAGACCAATGCAACTCATCACATACAGTACGACATTGACAGAAAGTGCTGGGCCCACTCACGGAAACTGTGTGCTATGTACACAGGCAGGGGCAGCCTTGCATCAGGGTTGGTACCACTGAAATCATAAGTATGAGTAGACCCACACCAGGAGGCTGCAACGCTGTTGACTGACTACAGATGCCCTGTGTTTTGTTTTTGGAGAAGGATAAATGTTGTACCATCTTGTCATTTGCACATAACACAATATGAATTCTTCATATTTGTTATTCTACAAATAACACAATATGAATTCTTCTTAAAAGGTGGGATTCCTTCCACATTCATTGTTGTTCTCCTCAAAACGGCTTTTTACCTTTATTCCTAATTTCTTTTTTGCACAGGTACTGCAAATATTATTCTTGGCAAATTGCCATTTCTTCATAGGCAAGGAGGAGGCAAAGGAAGGACCAGAGCATGAGATACAGAAGGTGAAAACAGAAATTAAGGGTCTCGTTTAGTTCTTTCAAAGACCTAAAGCCTCTGCTTTCCCTGTCTTGGCCCTGAGGGAGAAGCTGATATCTTCCAGTCTGCCCGTGTTCCTCCACCGCTTTCCCATTCTCGCCTCTCTCTCTCTGCAATGAGACGGAAACTAAGACAACCTGAAGAAATGAGGAGGATTTAGAAAACTCAGGCAAAAATAGTTTACAACCTAAACTACCCAGATGCCAACTACCCAGGGCTGGGACCCTCACTGTAGGATTGGTACCGAAGGCAACAGAATTTTTGTCAGGTTTTTTTTTGGGGGGGGTTGGGGGTTTAAATCCACCACCTCACATGCTAGGCAAGTGCTCTTCTGGGGATGAACTACACCCCCATCCTGCCAAAGAACTCGGTGTGGTCCTTTCACAATTGCTGCCCTAGGAGACAGGCCAACCCAGGGTTTTTATGAGACTCCAACACTTAGAAAAATACCTATCACACTGCAGAAACGGGAACCAGAAGCTTAAGTCCTGAGAGAAATGTGTGACCCATGTCATAAAACCCATCATTCACCTGTAACTGCTTTTCACTGCTAGATCAAGCTAATCGACTTAGGAGGCAAAAAGCCTTAAAGCCGAGGACCATTGCTCCATGTGTTGTGCTGTGATTTGACTTGTTTTAGTTGCTCAATGTTTACAAAGAGGAGACTCCTCACAGGATCTTCTAAGCACTGGGAAAGGAACCAACCCTCATGTTTTTCAAAGTATAATCTTGGGAGTCTGAAATGAGCTGGAGAGGGAGTGCTCCCGGGAAGGGGGGGAGCAGCAACCCCTTCCTGGTTTGCATAGGCCTGTACTCCAGGCTCCATCACAGCAGAGGAACCCCTGGGCCGAAGCTAAGCATGGGAGGGGCCATCAACTAGTTTCCCTGACCTCAAGAGTCTTCTGGGAACAGGCACAGTAATTTAGGTACAAACTTCTGTGCAGTTTGTTACGTGGGACTAGAATGCATCTGAGGCAGGCCTACCTTTAAGAAAATCATGCCTCAGGCTGGGCACGATGGTGCATACCTCTGATTCCAGCTTTTGGGAGACTGAGGCAGGAGGACTGCCGTGAGTTTGAGGCCAGCCTGGGCTACATAGCAAAACTTTGTCTCAAAAGATAAGAAAACTGGGAAGCATGAGGTTGTGAGTTCGATCTCCGGTACCAAAAAAAAAAAAAAAAAAGGAAAAGAAAAGAGAAAGAGAAAGAGAAAAAGAGAAAGAAAAAGAAAAAGAGAAAGAAAAAGAAAAAGGAAGGAAAGAAGGAAGGAAGGAAGGAAGGAAGGAAGGAAGGAAGGAAGGAAGGTATTCTGTTGTCAGAGTTAACAGAGGAGGCAAGGAGACAGTGGTCCACACTACAAAAAGATTCACTTTACAAAAGAACTTTCAGCAGTTATTTCTGTAAAAGATGAAGAATAGGATTTGATTTACACACATTTCATGTACAACTCTCAGAGTGGGCACTGCTATTGAAGTTAAACCAGCCATCCACACCAAACACACCCGATGCCGAGGCTGCACAATCAAAGAGTCCTTAAGGTTCTGCTAAGTGAATGTGCATATGTTTGGGTCTTAGCCGGGGCCTAACCTCTGATTGGATTCCCCAATCACTTCTAGAAGTGGGGCTGTGTTCTGGGTCATATCGAGACCTAAAGATTCCACCAGTAATAGAAGTCAAGCAGAGATTCCAAATACCAAAAAACAGGTCATAGGACAGTTTGTGCTCAATTCAGAAGAAAGACAAGACCTTCATCAGACAGCTGTCTTGCAGGAGGGCACTCCCTCCACGCACCTCGGAGAACACATAAGCCTCACATCTCAGCACCCACAAGTGCCCATGAGCACACTGGCATTTGCTCACTGGCATGAACAGTGAGTGTAGTAATTGAAGCCCACGTGCCCAAAATACTTCTTGCTTCATTTCTCTCTAATATCATTTTCCCTTTCTCTGTCTCCATCCAAAGCCCAGCAGGGCATGTTCAAGGCTGTACACTCAGTTCCAACAGCCTCAGGACAAGAAGACATGTGTCAGTACACAGAGAGCAGAGCTCCGATCCCCAGAATAAAAAGCAAGGGCTCCTGGGTTTTCTGACCCTCTGGCCCAAGTGAGCGCGGTCTGTCCACTGGCCATCTTCTTCAACCAGGCCCTGAAGAAGGCACCTCGAGGCTTGGGAGTCACCACAGCAGTTGGCAAGCTGATGGACCAACATGGGTCTGGGTGAAGACAAGGCTCAAGAAATGGCAGCTATCAGGTACCTATATATTTGGACAGAAGCAGCCACTGAAGCCACCCCGGCCAACTCAGGAGGGGCTAAAGGCAAGGCAGAGGCTTCTGGATGCCTCAGGAGACAGCTGACACCCCCAGGTCTTGGCAAAGACAGGGTCCCCGAACTTCAGGCCAAAAGCAGTGACACTTTAGCCTTTTACTTGGGAACTCTTAGGGGTTGCAGGGAGAAGGGAAACCGTGCCATCTTCAGAAAAAGTACCTACCACATTGCTCCATTTTCCTGTTCTCCTACTGAGGCAGGAATCAGAATCTCCTACTGAGCAGGGATATGCAGGTTCAAGGGACAGACAGGGCATCCCCAAGTTCAGACTTCAAGGGAAGTTCATCAAGAATCCATTGCCCTGCTTCTCATCCCACCTGCTCTGACGCCCACTGTCCCGGTGGCCTAGGGGTCCCCTCCTGGCCGGCCCTGGATGGCACCGACCCATCACCGGGGGCCGGCCCCATCAGTGGCGGGCAGTAGGGCAGGGTGGAGGCTGTGGGCCGTGTGCTTGGGCGCTGGCTCCTCTGTGTAGCTGTCCGGGCTGGCGGCCCCGTCCAGGGAACTGCCACAGCTGGAGTTGGGGGAGAGCACATCCTGCAGGAGGTCATCAGGGGGTGCGCCACCCCCTGCCCCACCCCCACCAGCCCCTACCACGGGGTCCTTGCCGGGCTTGGCCCGCTGGGTGCCCTCTTCCTCCTGGTCATTGAGCAGCTTGGCCAGGAAGTTGATGTACTTCATAGCCAGGCGGAGGATCTCGTTCTTGCTGAGCTTCTTGTCTGGGGGATGCGTGGGAATCAGCTTGCGCAGCTCCGCAAACGCCCCGTTCACATTCTGCTGCCGCCATCGCTCCCGGCTGTTGGTGAAGATTCGCCGCACAACTTTGGTGTGAGGACCTGGAGGTTGGAGGACACGGGTCAGGAGGATGGTTGGAGACTTTCCCAGTGACACCCCATCCACTGGGACACTGGGGAGACCTTTCCTTTACTCAGAGGACATTTACTTAGACTCTAAACCCAAGTCGCAAGTCACCTTCTGTCAACCCTCCCAACTACCCCAGTCAAAACCCATCCATGGCCCATCCATACCCCTGCTACCCCTCGTCTCTACCACTCCGAGTTGTTGTGTGTGTATGGCTACTCTCTGGGCTGTGTGACATTTGAGGTCAGGACCATATGTCATCCAGTCAGGCAGTTGCTCGTGCCACGAGGCCTTGTTGTGCTATGCAGAAGACAAACCAGGTGCTCCAGCTATGACTCTTGAGGAGTAGACAAGCAGCCCTGGAGAAAGGCCTTGGGCTGTCTGTGCCTCACTGCTTCCTCTGCCAAAGGGCAGAGTACTGGTAAACTGATGGTTACTACAAGATGGCTACGTGGGTCTGATGCCTCCCGCAGATAAAGAACAGAAGACAATGCCTGTCTCCACTTAAACATTCAATAAATGTTACCTAATATTATCTGTCATCAGTGCTTTATTAAAAACCCAGGCGCTGTGCTAGGCACTAAGGAATAACGATGACTAAAACACAGGGGGTCCCTCCTGAAGCTTACACTTTAATGGGGATGAGAGATGATGAATAAAAATCAGGAGACCAAAAAATGGAAAGGAACTGCTACACTTAGCTAATACAGCCAGTGAAGGCCTTTCTGATGATGAGACATTCATAAGGTGAAAACTTAAGGATAAAGCAGCACCAGCCAGGCACAGGGAGGGAAGAGGAAGAAGAGTGTTCAGTCAGAAAATGCAGATGTGCAAAGGCCCTGAGGCAGGAACTAGCCAAAGCTTGCCTGGCTGTGAGTGCAAGGTGAGAGTAGGCAGGGCCCCCTCCCAATAACTACTGGATGCAGACCTCAGTACACGGAAAGGAAAGGGTTAAGACTGCATTCAAGTTCCATTGCGCATTCTACAGCTAAGTAGACAGCATGGGACAACAGGTAGGCCTTCTCTCAGTGCTCAGTCTGGGGCCCGGATCATTTGTGCTGATGCCTGATGTTTTATGGTCCTCCTTTCCTCTCTGCATGCACGCTCACACACACCCCAGGTTTTCCCAGGGGGCGGGGTGGGGGGGGTCATACAGCCCCTGCTGTGCCTCTGTAGCTGTGTTTCCAAACCCCACAAGCCCCAGCCCAGAGGACTGTTTGCCAAATCCAAGGCCCAGGCTTGCAAAAACACAACATGTGCTGCACAGCTCTGTCCCCAAGAAATAATGTGTGGTTCTCAGACCTGCAGGTCCCCACGCAGTGACATAGGGAAGACCGGTCCTGTCCCATGGTAGTGCTGGTGAGCTGGAGCACGCTCACAATCAGGGAAGGGATGCTAAAACTGCTGCTCCAGGAAGAGCCCAGCAGTCTCTGGGTCCAAGCAGTGTGGTGAGCCAAGGACAGAGTCCAAAGCATAAATTCACATTAGGAGAATGGACCAGGACTCAGCTGTGGGACTTTAAGCAAGCTGCTCAATCTCTCTGAGCCCCAATTTACTCATCTGAGAAACAATTAATATTGACCTCAAGGACTTGTAGGCACATGAAGTCCATGGCACATGGTAAATGCCCAGCTATCACCCAGATATCATTGCTATCACCCACCCACCCCACAGCACCACCCGAAAGACTGCCTGAGGCCTGCTAGCAATGTGCTG
>PVJX010021666.1:0-31598 GCA_004027295.1 Dolichotis patagonum | reverse complement strand
AATTTGAATATGTGTGATAGTTCAAACAAATTTTTTTCTTTTTTATCAAAAATGAGATATTATAGTACCCATTGATCATTTTCTGTTATTCGGTTCAGAAAGCCCTGTAATTCTTTCACTCTATGCATGGCTTTATACTATTGTGTTATGTTTGATATTATTGTATTTGAAACTATGCTCAACTATAGCAGAGTAAGAGTTATGGTGTTAGCTACTGTTGATGTCCAGTTAACTTAATGTAAAGTATTGTGTTGCCTATATTGTCCTGTTCTGATCTGCTCTGTACTTCCCTCTTTTGTTTTATTGTCTTTCAAATAAGAAAAGGAATTATTTCACAAAAGAAGTAAAAGAGCTATACAAGGAAAATTATAATACCCTGAAAAAGGAAATCAAAGAGGACCTCAGAAAATGGAAAGACATCCCTTGTTCATGGAGAGGAAGTACAAACATTTTGAAAATGGCCATTTTCCCAAAATTACTATACAGATTCAATGCAATCCCAATCAAAATACCACTAACATACCTCATAGATCTAGAGAAATCACTCCTAAAATTCATCTGGAACCAGAAGAGACCTAGAATAGCAAAGCCAACTTTAAGCAGCAAAGGCAAGGCAGGAGCCATCACAATCCCTGACTTGAAATTATGCTACAAAGCAACTGTAATAAAATCAACATGGTACTGGAATAAAAACAGACCTGAAGATCAATGGAATAGATTGGAAGATACAACCACAACCACAGCCACAACCACAAACTCACTCAACCACCTTATCTTTGATAAATGGGCCTAAAATGCTTGCTGAAAGAACGACAGTCTCTTTAACAAATGTTGCTGGAAAAATTAGCTATCCATATGCAGAAGACTAAAAATAGACCCATGCCTATCACCATGTACTAAACTAAAATCTAAATGGATCAAAGATCTAAATATTGAAACAGAAACACTAAAACTGCTGGAAGACAAATTAGGTAAAAACCTCGAATATATAGAGGTAGGTAGAGAATTCATGAACAAGAATGAAACTGCACAGGAAATACTTCCCAGAATCAATAACTTGGACCACATCTTATTAAAGAGTTTCTGTATGTCAAAAGTGATTTCCAGCAGAGTGAAAAGAAAACCCACAAATTGGGAAAAAATCTTCATGGTCAGTTCCTCAGACAAAGGACTTCTGTCTAGAACTTATAAAGAATTTAAAAAATCAGGCCCTCGAAATTCAAAGACACAATACAAAAATGGGCATCTGAAATGAATACACAGTTCACAGATGAAGAAATATGAATGGCAAATAAGTACATGAAAAAATGTTCACCATCATTAGTCATGAGAGAAATGCAAATTAAAACCACACTGAGATTCCATCTCACCCCAGAAAGAATGGCCAGGATAAAATAACTACCAACAACAAATTCTGGAGAGGCTGTGGGTAAAAAGGAACTCTTCTGTACTGTTCATGGGAGTGTAGACTGGTGCAATCACTGTGGAGGATTCCTCAAAATGCTGGGTTTGGAAATCCCATTTGACCCAGCTATTCCACTTCTAGGAATATTTCCAGAAGAACTGAAAACATCATACCACAGTGATATATGTGCACCCATGTTTATAGCAACACAATTTGTAATAGCCAGATCTTGGAAACAACCTAAGTGCCCATCAACTGAGGAATGGATTAAAAATTTGTGGCATTTTTAGACAATGGAGTACCACTCAGCTCTAAGGAATGATCACATCAAGATATTTATTAATAAATGGACACAACTTGAGCCCATACTCATAAGTGAAATAAACCAAACTCACATATGTAAATACCATGTAGTCTCCATAGTATGAGAGTTGGTAAGAGTATATAAGATTTTATGGTAAGCATGAGTCCCCATCTCATAGCTTTGAATCCTTTCAATGTTTTCATTCATCAGTTGGAATGGTTTTCTTCTGTTTTGTTTGACTTTATTATGCATGATGGTATGAACAGCTGTTTTGAAGAAAACAAAACATGGCAGTCATTGCTGATTTAATATCATCTTGCTTAGAAGTCCTACCATGCTTTTACTCTGCCATTACCATCAGTTCTATCATGTTGTTTCTTATTAAGATTTGAATATATGTGACAGTATAAACAAACATTTTTTTGAAAATGAGATATTATAGTAGCCATTGATCATTCTCCATTATTTGGTTCAGAATATCCTGTAATTCTTTCATTCTTTTGAATGGTTTTGTACTATTTTGGTATGTTTGATATCATTGTATTTGAAACTATGCTCAACTATAGCAGAAAAAGAGATATTTTGATAGCTACTGTTAATGTCCAGTTGTCTTATTGTAAAGTGCTGTGTTGCTTATGTTGTTCTGTTCTGATCTGCTTTGTTCTGCCCTCTTTTGTTTTATTCTCTTTAAAATAAAATAAAATACAATAACACATAATTTAACATTTTAAATAATAAAATATAAACACAGTGGTAATTATTTTATTGCCAAGATCTAAATAAAAAGCCCTCATATTTATGAGAAATAAAATGAACTATGACAAATTTTATATTCCCTTTTTGGAAGATATTGTGTTAAAATTTGGAGAAAATACCCCCTTTTCATGTTTGATAAAAAAGATTTCAAATCATAATATTCTATCTATAGATGAGTCCGGATCAAGGGCAAGCATGACAAGAATGATTAATTTTAGGATGCTCTCATGGATGAAATATGTTCTTGAAATAGGTTTAATTACTCAAGAGTATGACTATCATGTAACTATTCCATAATAATGAAAGCAAGAGGAAATTCTTAAGCTATAATAGGTGGAACATTGTACCACTATGTATTTGCAAAGTCCGAGATAACTATGTAGCAGGTTGCTAACAGCCAAGTGCACCACATGTGTGAATCCTGCCCTGTGTCTGCCTGTTCCTGTCTCCTTATTCCTGTCTGAAACAACGGTGAGAGTGGAAGGGGCTGATCATTCCCCTGCACCATATAGTTTTACCACCATAATATTTCACTTTCCATCTTCAAATCTCTTTTCACTCTTGACCTTTCTTACAAGTTTTCCCATCAAGTTCTTCATTTTTCTTATAGATTTGTTAATAAAGATCCTTGTTTGGTCAGGTGTGCTTGCCCAAAATGAAGTAAAACTTGGTAGAATGGCTAAATTAAGACCAGCTATACAAAAAATTGAGTTTTCACAGCAATGAGGAAGAAGGAATACTTCATGCAGAGATGTTTTTAAATAAAGTTTGTTAGCCTTATGTACTTAACAGCATGTATGTAAGCTTTGTTACATACTCAACAGCAACAGCCAAAATAAAATCAGGTAACTCCCTGATTTTGTGGTTCTGATGGACCACAAAAATAGCTGTCTACTTACAATTTAGCCCCACCTTGTGGTATTCTAGGAAAGTGACTAACAGCTCCCACTGTCCTACTGTGTTTTTGAAACTACAGACATAAATGACACACTATTTCCTGTTAACTTTGGGCTAAAAGAAGCTAATCTAAGAGAAACACACAGCCCAAGAGTGAATGTTTTCCCAGTCCCTGGATGCACAATAAAGACATTCAAAGGAGTTCCTGAAGTATTTGAAGTTCCTCTAACAAACCACTTTGCTCAGCGTAGTTGTTTTCAAAGATCTGTTCTAAATAAGACAAACTTTAATGTAACTTTTCTCCTCTGCTTCAACAAACTAAAAGCAAGAAAGCTCAAAAACTATTTTTGGAAACCAGATGGAAAAAGTCAAACCACTTAAAAAGAACAGAATGATGTTGTTCTACCACTTCTACTGCCAGTACACTTTGGAGCAAATGACAGTTTACGAAGTTATTGAAGGAGACATTTTAGCAAAGATTCATGATGATCAATGACATTCAGCTAAAACATGAAATTGGAATGTATTCCTTTCATTTCCTTTTTTTCCTTCTAAATTATGCAGGAAACACATTTTTTACTGCCTTTTGGTGATAAAAGCACAGCAGATTTTCGAAGTGCCATTTAGAAATGTCTGCAGCTTGACCTTTCAGTGTTAAATGAAACATGGTCTCTGTAATCCAAAATTGATATTTATTTCAATCTAATTTTGTTAGTTGACCATAATATGTCTCCAAAAATCATGATTTTGATTTTATATCATATATAAAATTATCAAAATGAGAGTTACTGATGCACGACCTTGCAAATGAATATCATTGGATTACATATTTCAGTAATTTACAAAAATATTTAAAGTCAAGACTGTGTTAATCTGGTCCCCAAGTCTAAGCATGAAGTTAAGTATCAATCACAAATATGCTTCAAGTATTATTGCCCAGTATTGATTTACCTCACTGATGTGACCTACTACTACAAACGCTAAGAACTCTTTTCATATACTGACAACTTTAAAAACAAGAATTTGCATCTAGGCAATGTTAACCTTGGTGTTAAATAGGTGTCTTGTTGCTTGACATGATAAAGTAGGCTTCCAAAATATCATGTACAATTCCTTTGTAAGTTGAATAATGTTTTCATATTGAATTAAACAAGAATAGTCACATGTTATCATACATGTTTTTTATTTTAAATGAACCTAAATTGGCATACAAATGTGTGAAGATATCCATTTTTTAAAAGGTGCCCACCTTATAAATCTTTGCTGAAAGGAAGAATAATTTAGTGCTGTGAAGATGCTTTTGATTTTTATCTGCTTGATGCATCTAATTGCACCTCATAGTATTTATTAAATCAAGGCAAATATGAGCCATAAAAATAAATTTTCACAGCCTCTAGTACTCTCTTTCCAGTGGATAATAAATTCCCTTAAATTTCTCATCACTACATTTTAACCCTTCTACCAGTGTTGGGCAGTCACTTGTATAAGTAAAAGAATTCATCAAACAAATATTTCTTTCTTTAAAAAAATTAATAAATTTTAAGCATTCTTGAAATGTGTGCTGTGTGTGTGTGTTCCCACTGACTTTAATTTTACAACATTGCAACTTTAATACATTCCAATCTCCCCAAGTATGTCATAAAATCACATCATTCTCCGTGTCCTAGACTCTACGCTCCTTCCTCTGCACTTGCCCTCATCTCTCTATCTCACTTGCTTTTCTCCTATCAGTTTTTTGTTTTCCTTCTTTTTAAAAATTGACACACATAGTAAAAACTCAGTAAATTATATGATTCTTTTATCTTTATCATCTCATCTTTTCACTTCTTTCTATAGTCCTGTTTTCTATTTCTTCCATACTACAAACTAGATTCAATGATTAAATCATGAATTTGCATAATTAATCACATATTAATAGAAATTTTAATGATGACTTACTACAGAAAAATGTATTAACATTTACACTTTATAAGTGTTTGAAATATTTTAGCATTATATCCAAATAGTTAAGTTGTATTACTTGTGGGAACTATTTCTATAAAGCTACTATGAACATTGAATTGGTAAGTAATGAAACATTGCTACTAGAGGAAATACTGAGGTAGATTACTGCAAGCCTGTGGTCACATTTTCATAGAATGATCAATATATGCCTTCATTTAATGTTTCTATTTTAAAACATCTTCTTTCAGTAGATTGTTGGTTTATTGTCAGTGACCTCACAGCCACATGCAATATAATTTACTACACACCTGCACTCTTTGTTAGACACATCACAGGTTATTTATGCTTAGGAGCACTGGACAGCACCTGAACACTACATGGGAGAATACAGTAAAGAGAAGTCACCAATAGAAACAATTGAGGTATGCTAAACAGACTTCAAGAATGACAACAAACATAATGTGAGAAATGACAAAGCAAGAAAGCAGAGACTCGCCCTGTTTGTCTGCCGCATCAATTGACAGATTCCTCACTGCTCCGTCAGGGCCACAAAAAGACTACAAGCACTGATTTGGGGTTAGTGAGTAGGCAAACTTGCAAAAATAGAAACAGTGACTAATGAAGCTCAACTGCATATTGTTCACAGAAACATGTGATGTTATGGTTAATGTTTGAGTATAAAAACATAAAGGTAACGTTCAACAGAGGAAATGAAATAAAAATACAGCATCAAGGAGAAGAAGCAGTGATGAATCACTTCTGACTTCTGTACATTTATTTTGTGGCTGTATGATGATCACAGCACACACTAAGGCACATTTAAAAGATGATATGTGGCCCTGAAGCAAGGCCAGCAGATCGCTGTAGCTGCTGGTTTCAAACAGGAGCCTAAAGAGAATTCTTTCTGTGGTCTGTTGGCCATTTCAGAACTTTGGAAATGGAATGGTCAATTCATCAGAAAGAAATAGCAGGTGAGTGTGGCAGACTTTCAGCGGCCTGAAGGAGAGAGACCCTGACACCTCGGGACCTGCACCATGGAGTCGACTTGGGGTGCTGGGAGAACAAGGAGCTCCTCCCCTCTCGGAGGGGGTGGCTGTGAGCCTGCCAGCATGCGGGCTTAGAATCAAACATCTCATGTCGTCCTGTTCCCCATGCCATGTTATGCCCCCCCGCTTAGCAAGTGGGAGCCAGTGAACTACACATCTTGTGAAAAGATTGGCTATGTTATTTAGTGTGAGCTCCCCATATGCAAAGATATGGACAATCATTTGGAAGAAAACAAGAGACAATATGACAGATGGTGAAGATCTCTGGTTGTCTAGCTTTAAAATTTATGTCCCATTCTGTTCTGTTTTGTTGTGTTTAATTTTACCCCCTTTAAAATAAAATTTAAAAAACTAAAATAAAAGACTGATATATCTGATGCTTGGAATATGTTCAAAAATTTAGATTTAAAACTACTTAAATTTGAGATGAAAAATTTTAGGCCTGATTTTGAATCTGAAATCTTAGAATAGCTGTGATAGTGGACAAGCCAATTGTATTTTGTGACTCTCTGTTTCTCTATACTATGGGAACAAAAATCTACCTGAAGGGTTATTCTGATGAATTAAATGAGATAACATGAGAAAAATTTTCATAAATTTATAAATTACAACTGTAGTTATAATTAATAAATACCAGATCAATGATTCTAGGACAGTTGTGGTGACCCTATGGCTTACATGCCACAGAGGGCTGTTTGTTTTCACTGAAAGCTCTAAAAGGTTTACCATCACTGTTCTAGGACATTGATTTTTAAAAGATTCCTACTGGACTGTGCAAACACTGATAAAGCTTGTGAAGGCTTTTTTCCATTGTTATTAAGGAAAAACTAGTGACAATTATATATCTTTAAATTGTCAAAAAATCTGTCTAAAACATTTTTTCTTAGCTATGATCATATCAATGGATCAGAACTTCTGAAATATGGCTGCTGTTACTAATTACAGTGGGAAAAATTACTTAATACTCCATATGCATTTTTATAGACATCAATTTTTGAAGTACAATATGCATGATAAAGATGGGGAATAAAAGAAATTGTTAATGATTAAAAGAATGGAAATAATTTATAACCAAGTGTTACTCTTTAAAGTACCAGAATCCTGCTGGGGTTTAACAGCATTTCCCATAAAGATACCACCTGCATTTCTCTTCAAAAGACATTCCTAAGAAAAATTATGCTCTTCCAGGCAAAGACTAAGCCTTCTAAAATGTAAATGAAGACAAATTAGTGGCTATTTATAGCAAACAATAAGCTGATGTCATGTAATTAATTATACACAGCAATAAGGAGGTGTATTTTTAGTTTAAGAACATTCTAAGCCCATCTCTTCTGCAGTCAGGGAAGACTATAACACATTCTCCCATGGCACAAATAAAATCATCCTCTGCTCTGTGTCCACACTGTGCATCCTTTCACTCTTGCAAACATGACAAATCAACAATGGAATAAACAGGACAACAGATAATCTTGCTACCTGCCTACACCAATGACTCTGGTTTGGCCATAAACTTGGGATCAGTGTAGTGCATTACAATGAAGCTGCTCAGTCCCAGGATCTTGTTGATAATGCTCTTTTTTGTCTTTATGCCTGACCTTTTCTCTGGAATTTGCTTAAATCTTCACCTGTTCCCCTCATAGGAACACAACAACTACATACTAATTTATATGGTTAAACACTGTCATTAATGTGGCTGTGGGAGATACATGACAACTATTATGAAACTAAGTAGTTATCTATCATAGCACACAAGCATTTTATTAATGTCACATTTAGTTCAAGTTTATAAGAAATAGACTAAAGAAAAACACTCCCTTGGAGCAACTCTTGGCTATACCAGACTCATGATTTGCATTTGATATCAAGATTCAGTGTCTATACTAATCACAAAGGCAATGCAGTGGCAATGTTAATATAATTGTCATCTCATGAACTCTATTCCTTGTTTTACTGACTTGTACTTGAGCATGGAGTCAAACTGATAAGACATAGCTCAAAACAGCATTTTCACACAAGGTTTCAATTCTGTATTTATTAATTTCTTTCCATAATTAAAATCATGTAGCACAACAAGATGAGAGAAAATTTTCCATGCTTAGCTGACTGTGATTATTACAAGAAAACTAAAACCATCTCAGCCACCATTTGATTTTCTTCCACAGGAAGTACTCACCCTTTTTCCCACTCTATAACTGCATGAAAGGTCCACAATACTTTTAGTATGATTTATACGGGTAACAGATTCTTTCCTCATCTGAATTGTCAATGTTTCTTTTTTCAACACTAACAAGGTGCCTGTTAGAAATTTATATTTCTATGACCTCAAAATAAAATAATAATAGCTACCATTTTTGGTATATGCCAGTCAGTATGCTAAGTGTTTTATAAAAATTACCTCTTTTATTCCCTTTTTAAAACATTTTATTTTAAAGAGCATAAAACTAAACATAACAAACAAAACAAAGCAGATCAGATCAGAAGAAAACAATGTAGGAGTTTCCAAAGATGGAGGACTGGTAGGTAGCAAGAGAGGGACCATCTCTGAGAGAGACAGCTTACATGCCAGAATAGAACACCCAGGAGAGACCCAAACAGAGAGAGATGGACTCTCTCAACCCAGGAAGAAACTAAAGTGAAAAAAATCCACTTGAATATGAGGTGCTGGGGCTACCATTAGAGAAGCTAAGATCAGCGAGCACAGCGCCCTCCTCGAGCCACCTGAATTACTGCCTAGGACTGGCCTGATGACCAAACCGCACTGATGTGACTGGCTTGAGTGGCCAGAGCATGGAGCTGAACAGCTCTGTGCATGGCTCGTCTGGACCCAGCCGAGCATGCGACCCACCCAGAAGCACTGTGAATGCACACCACAGTCACGCTGAAGTCGGAGGTTGAGGAGCCCAGCAGTTCTCAGGGACTGGCATCAACACACGGTGCGTGATGGGAATAAGACCCTCCCACAGGAAAGGGGCAACCAACTGGATGACATGTTGGATTTGGGCAGGATGGGCCTAACTCCATAAGGAAGTGGCTTCAGTTGGTTACTCACCTTGCCAAGCAGACTGGTGGGATCTGCTTGGACTGGGTCATGCCCCTGGCCAGGATCGAGTGGGTTACTACAAATTAATTCCCTGAGCTCGGCGTACACTGATGCAGTGAAGTCCTGCAAAGGTTGGCTGGTCTGGAGGGGAGAAGCCAGCACACACTGCCTTGCTTGAACTTCAATCTCTGATAGTGGACTGCAGAGGGCAGAAGCTCCTAGCCTGCGCACTCTAGAGGAACTTTAACCAACAAGAAAAGGGGCTGGGAATTGCACTATACACTTGTATGGAAGGAACCAAAAACATGAGCAGAGGGAGAAATAAGAAAAAAACACCAGCCCCCAACCCTGGGAGTATTGATCCAGGAGAGGTAAATACAAAAGAGATTGAGGGCAGCAAACATGCAACATCAAACACAGCATTAGTAGACATAAAGAGATATCTTCCGGACCTCGTAAGTGGGATCAAAACTGAAATATTAATTCAAATTAAACAAGAGACAAGTAGATTAATGAAAGAAAGGCTGGGCACCTCTCAAGAAGACACAGACAAAAGAATGGAGGAATACAAAAGGAGAGAAACATTTAATGAAGAATACCAAAAAATCCTAGAATTCATGAAGCAGATTCAAAGAGATTATCAGGAAACTAAAGACTCGATAGAAAGCTGGCAAAACTGCTTGAAAGAAACCAAAGATAGACTATCAAAAATTGAACACAGGCTTGCAATGTGTGATCATGAAAGGGAAGATCTCTTAAAAATAACAAGGGAGCAGGCAGTAACAATAGAAAGGCTAGAAGATGACAAGAAGATCTATAACTTAAGAATAAAGCATGTGAATGAAGAAGCAGGAGGCAAACAGAGGAATTGCAAAGGCTATTCACAGAAATTATTAAGCAAAACTTCCCAAACATAGAAAAAGGAAATGATAATCAGATATATGAAGCATACAGAACTCCACCCACCTACAAACAACACAGAGCTACACCTAGACACATAATAATCAAGATCCCAGAAATTCAACATAAGAACAGAATATTAAAAGCCATCAGAGAAAAGAAACAGATCACCTATAAAGGAAAACACATGAAAATCATGCCAGACTTTTTGACACAAACCATCAGGTCAAGAAGAGCTTGGAGTGAAATAATTCAAGCCCTGAAGGAGCACAACCTTCAGCTCAGATTGATGTATCCTGCAAAACTCTCTCTAGAAATTAATGGAGAAACAAGATGCTTCCATGACAAAGAGGAACTGGCAGAATTTGTGAGCACCAGTCCAACCCTACAAAAAATACTGAAGGACATTTGAAGAGAGAGAGAGAGAGAGAGAGAGAGAATATGAACATTTCAGGAACAGTGGCAGAGAGGCCTCAGTGAATGGGACAGACAGTTGAGTGGAACAGAAAAATAGACAACCAATGGCAGAAAAACAGAATAGCAGAAATAAGGCAGAGAAGATTGGCTGCAATCTCTAGTATAGATGCCCTTGAAATATGAACAGATAGAAACACAGGCAGAGTAGATCAGGAGACAGGGTCCATCAAGATGCTCTGTAAAGGTAGGCAGTGGGACCCAAAACAAGCAGTGCACCCTATGGGAGTGAAAGGAGAGGAATTGTCTAAAAAAGGAAGGCAGAGGATATTGTTAAATGGGTAAGAAGATTTAAAATTTACATTATTCTCATCACTCTGCTTGGATG
The DNA here is from genome assembly GCA_004027295.1 of Dolichotis patagonum. Taxonomy (NCBI): domain Eukaryota; kingdom Metazoa; phylum Chordata; class Mammalia; order Rodentia; family Caviidae; genus Dolichotis; species Dolichotis patagonum. The sequence continues at coordinate 20,504 of PVJX010021666.1, read as the reverse complement.
GATTACATGCTATTTCAGTTTTTCTACTTACACTAGACTTGAGGACATGTTCAGCTATCCCAAAAATAAGAGGACATATTATGGTAATCATCCCTAATATTCTATCAACTTAATCTGAAGCCCTTTATAACTTATACTGTCTTATGACTGATCTTATTTGAATGTGATTTGTTAGATTGCTACTTTGTGTTGACTGATTTTATTTAAATCTGTTATGATTGATAGCATCAAGTCTAAGAGTATAGGTAACTACACTGAAGATGACAAGATTCACTAAGATACCCACTCTGGTTTGATTATTACTTGTTTTTACATCTTACAATGTCCTCAATGCTTCATTTTTATTAATGCTGTTATATATTGCTGAGACATCATAGTAACCATTGTAGATCACCTTTTATTGTGGTTTTATATGACTTTTTTGCTTCATGCTTTTCTAGGAATTGTTTTGTTTTGTCTTGCTTTGTTTTGTTTTTCCCGCTAATACAGAAAGGATAGATATACATGTAGAGACTCATGCATGTGTAGAGCTGATAAACAGTTTACGAGAACCAGCTATATAACACATGTTGAAATGAACAACTACTTTGAAGAAAAATAGACACTACGGTACCCAGTGCTGATTCCATAATGTCATGATGTGAAATCAAGCAAAACTGTCATTCTTTGTTCAAAGTGATTTTAGCTTGTTTTGTTTTGTTTAAGTTTAACACAGATGAAGGTATGGACAGCTATTTTTAGGAGAATGAGAGACACTATGACAGCCATTCTGGGCTTCCCTATTGTCTGGTCTTGAAGACCTGAAATACCCTCCTCGTCCTGCTCAGATCAATTCCATACTATGTTGTTTCATGTGAATTCCCTGTATGTGACAATACGGACAACTATTTGGAGGAAAACAAGAGTCAATACGATAGAGAGTGAGTATCTCCAATTGTCTAGTTTTGAAATTTATGTCTCTTACATTGCTTTCTTGTGATCCACTTTGTTCTATTTTGTTGTGTTTAATTTTACCCTTTTGATATAATTGCATGTATGTTTGAGTGGGTAAGATGGATGACCATATTGCTGTTTTTGTCATATCGTGGAGCAGAACTGTTAATAGTCTCACTGTTTGACTGTCTACTTTACATGTTTTAACTTTGTAATTTGAACAACTATTTCCAAGAAGTCAGTATGTAGTTTGTCAAGTAATAATTTCTTAGGTGTTTTTGTTGTTGTTCTTTTCCTTTTTTCCTTGGAATTCTGTATTGTTGCTATCCTTTATTCTGTTTTTTTCTCTAAATAAAATTTAAAGAAAAAGAAAACAATGTAAGTGACACAGCTTTCAAAGAAAGACAACAGGAGATCATCACTATCATAATGTCTCTTGCTTTTTCTAAACAGTTGTCCATATCTTCACACACAATGAATTCATACAAAACAAAATATTATAAAACTGATAAGAACAGGATGATGAAGGCATTTTTGGTCTTCAAGACCAGACAATAGAGAAGTCAAAAATGGTGCCATAATATCTCTCGTTATCTCCAAAATAGCTGTCCATACCTTCATGTATGTTGAAATTATACAACACAAAACAGACTAAAACTACTCTAAACAAAGAATAAAAGCATTACTGGTTTACTCAATATTGTTTTAGGCTCTTGGCTATATTTTTTGTCTTTTTTGTTTCATATTGTTTTAGTAATCTGTTTTGGTTTGGTTTGGTTTGGTTTTCACTCTAATACAGAAAGGATAGGTATACATGTAGAGACTTATACATTTGTAGAACTTCTCCTAAACAGCTTATAAGAATCTATTATATTATGCATGATGAAATGAACAGCTACCTTGAAGAAAAAGAGACATTATGGTATCTATTTCTGATTTCCTAAAAACTACCTCTTGATGCTCATTTAAACATTATTATTTCAGTGTAGTAAAGAAGGAATTGATATGCATGGAGCCTGAATAAATCATAAAGTAACTTACAGCTATTAAAGAGTCACACACAAACAGTTGTCACTCCGAAGTAATCACTTAAATGTGAAGCAATTGAATGTACACCAATAAAATATGCCACAAACATGATATTATAGATCATATTTCTTTGGTTCTAAAAAATAATTCTTTTTTCCACTTTTTTAACATTTCTAGAACCAGAATTGGTGTGGACAGCAAATGTATTATTACTTTTCCCCTCCCCACTTCCTGCAAAACAGTTAGTATTAAGAGGCTCATCTTTCAATTGACAACAAAATAAAATTAAGGAAGTATTTGACTTACATTTGGTGTGCTCAGGCCTCATCCACCTGTCTGCCTTCAGATAAAAGAACTTCACTACTGATAATAGATGTTCTGGTAACTTTCCCTAGCTGATACTGGTAATATCTTAGCCCTCTGGAAAGGAATCCAAGTGCATCTACATTTCAGGTCTACAAGTTTTCTAGATCTAGGGGAACTAATACTGCCCATCTAGGCTGAAATACAGCTTATATTCTTGCATCTCACAGATACCTTTATTTAAAATCTCCTATACATCTGGAACAAAAGAGAAGATTCCATTCTGGCCTCCCTACCATGCCACACTGCATATCCTGCCCACAAGCCTTCATATCCACATAAGCAAACTAATCAAGGTGATATCTCTGTGTTACATGCTCCACTATATTATCTGGTACTCCAAATAAGCCTGAATTCCACCAGGCTCAGCTAGTTCATCCTTAAGACTTTATATTACCCACTCTGTATATGTTTGTCCCACGTGAGTAACCCCTACATGGTTCTGTCATGGAAACAACATCTTTCTCTAATACATAGTTACAATTATTTCCTGAAATAGAACCATGATGCTGGTGATTAGATATTCTCATAAAATGGAGGACATGTAAGAGAAGACCTAGAAACTAAATTTTTACAATTAGGAAAATACAAACTATAAGACAGCATAGGAAGACTATTTTGGACAGGTTCATTTTATCCTAAATCATTCTGTATAGTAATACCTTAAAGCTAGCACTTAACAAATACATGCTTCTCTGATATTAATGATAACCATTAGCAATGAAAATCAGTCTTCATTAAAGTCAGAAACACCCACCTTGGAGAAATGAGACTCTAATTTAGGACAGCAGAATCTGGGTCAGAGAGTTTGTAAAGACTAGTCACAAGAAGCAGATTAACTCAGGGAGAGATGGCAGGGCACATACTTACCTAGCAGAATCCCTTTTTAATATAGGTACTGAGATGAAGTGTGATGCCCATTGTCCTGGCACCAAGAATCACATCAGTATACACCATTGAACAATAATTTTAAACCTTTCAAAAATAATAATAGCAGCACCATTTATTGAATGCCTGCTGTGTGCCAGATTTTTCCTGAGTTGTTATAAGATACTTAGTCGATACTAAGTGTAAGTAACCCCATCATGAAGGCATGTGCCTACAATCCCAGCACTAGGGACACCAAGGTAGGAGGATCCTTTATGGGCTCAAGGCCAGCCTCAACTACATAGCAAATCCCTGCCTCAGAAAGACAAAAGAAAAAAATGTATACACAAAATGGGCTTTACAAACAAAGTTTTGTTATCCCTAAGCTGATAATTAAAAAGAAATCAGGGTTAGGAGCCAAAATGGTGGTTGTCTGGCTGGTGAGAGGAGAAGACAGGAGCTACTGTTTAATGATATGGAAGTTCAGTTTTGCAGAGTGAAAAGGGTGATGCAGATGGGTGGTGGTGCTGGTTTCATGTTAGGGATGCATCTCACGTCACTGAACTGCACATCTGCCAACAATTAGGATCACAGATTTCATGAATATTTTATCACAATTTCAGAAACTAAACAAAGAAACCAAAGAAAACCAAAGGGAACTGTGTTTTCCAAATACCATGTAGCATTAAATGTTGAATTTTACTGACACATATATTCTTCTGGATAGTACTCAAACTGTAGGCTTTGGTGAACACATAAAAATGTAAGCAACACCATTAAGCAGTCCCCAAAAGAATTGCCAGTATACTCATTGCCTCCAGGAATATCAGAAAATATTTAACTCTCAGAATCTGTGGCTTTTGAGGATCATGCAGCACCCAAAACCATTTTAAAACGGCCCAGAAAATTTGTTCTTGTATCTAGAGTTCAAGAGAGGACTTGGTGGTCCTTTCTGGAGCATTCAACTTCTATGTGAGTAGATTCCATTGCACAAACTCATTTCAAAATTGAAAATCTGAATTTCATTTTAAAAGACACTTGGAGCCCTCCAGTGCCCTGAGGATAAAGTTCAGGCCCCTTAATTTAATATTCAAGAGTTTTAATGAACTTAATGGCCTGACTAACCTTGTTAATATCATCATCATAACTTCTGACTCTCATTTTCTTTCTTGTCAACCAGCATAGTGTCCCCAGATCCAGAATTGTACTGAGAACATAATGGAGGCTTATAATAGTTATTGAATGGATGCATGAGCTTGTTGACATTTATTTACTGTCAAACTGGTTTTGGAGGAACCATCTGTACAATTCTGCAACATTTAAACCACTGAAAACTCCTGTATGGGACAGAGGCAGAGGAAGGAAAAAAAGAAAAGACCTGTAGTTCCTGATAGGATTACAGCAATAGGATTAAAGCCTAGGTCTTCCAATCATATTACCTTACCACACACACTGTTTGATGTCTCAATCTCAGCTTCATTGCTATAAAATGTAGAAAATAATAACTACTTCAAGACTGTTAGAAGGATTAGATAAAACTATTTATATAATCCATGGAAATATATATGCTCCATGAAGGGATTTTTATTTATTTCCCCAGTTCCACATTAGTATCTTGATGGGCAAGGTGTCTTTGCTGAATGCTTTGAATCAGTGATTGATTAAGTAAATGTACCAAGGGTCTCAGATGGCACCTGAGATATATTAGAGGCATAAAAACACAGTTTTCTTCCCCATTTTTTCTCTGTCAGATAGAGAAAAATAAAACACTGGATGTCTAGAAGAAAATATTCCTGAGCAGGAAATTTTACCAAAGAAATAATTAGGTTGAAAGCCTGTGAACATCAGAGACCCAAGAAGCAATGCCCTCCCCGTACATCAGCCAGTGCATGGGCAGAGAGTTTGACGGACTTGCAGATCTAAAGGCAGTAGTCTGAGCATCTGTTTATAGAGGATAACAGTAACGACTGTGAATTTCCTCCTGTCTGTTTCTGAAGTCCAATATTGTTCTCATTGTTTTTATTGTTTCATTCTCTTTAAAAGATAAAAGAAAATATCTTGTGAACATAACAAGTGGGTTATATGAGTCATAAAAATCCTCAGTAGTGAGGTAAAAAATCTCATCCTTTTATTTCTGGGACTTTATTATTTTGTCATTGTCATTACATAAGGCAAACATTAAAGGCTGCACCATTAATGTGGGTTGGTATATTTACTCTGGACTCAAATCACCTGCCTGATCACGTCCTCCATTACTTTGTGACCCAAGTGACATGTCCCTCAGATCAGCATGTGTCCGTAAACTTTGTCTTCAAGACATCTGTGGTAGTGATGGGCTGAAGCCAGTGCTAGATACCAAGTAACCTCCCAGTTCAGAAAATTATGGAGGTACATAAGAAGGGGATGGAATGACCATAAAACACATTTAATGCACTTTTTAAAATATAATGTTTAAGAACAAACTGAATAATTTAGAAGCACTTAAAATAATGAAGGGATTTTTTTGGAATAAGTTATAATATAATGCTAAAGCTATCTATTGGCCCGATAATAGTAATATTTGTGATTCTAAATACAGTTTCAGGTTTTCAAAGTTATCTACCTCTTGGATCCCTTAACCATTTTAATCTGCATTCTCACCCTTTCATTATAAGTTGCACTTCTGTAGCAGAAGAAAGAAAATCTGTGCTCCTTGGGGAAACTACTTAATAAGTCACATGAAGCAGAAAGATGTTTAACCAAATGTATATTTAGTGTGATTCCACTGGATGCTAAGTCTGGTTCTCTCAGCAGCCAGAGGAAGCTAAACCCCCCTCACCACTCTAAAGGGTAGGTTGCAAGTATGACACATATTGACTGCTTTGAATAATTTTTTCATTAAAAATATTAATTTTTTAAAAATTTATTACAAAACTAATTCTAATATAAAATTACTATAATAAAAGCGAATATCTGGTTTTATGAATAAAGGCCTTGTCTATATGCCTGCATGATTTTATATAAGTAGGATCAGAGCAGAACACATTTTATATAACACATATAGTAGTATTTTTCCAACTGACATTCATAATGACCACATCTGCAGTCAAATGCTCTACCCCTAAGCTATGTCCCCATAAAGACCACATTTGGTTATCATGTAGGATTCCACAGAGTAAATGAAGCATATTTATGTAATTCCTCTCTATGTTAAACAATTAAGGCTGTTTTAATTGTATCTTTATTGTGAGTAATGCAAGAAACATATGTGTCAGTGTGATATAAGCTTTAAAAATTTTCTATAATTTATCTTTATAAAAATTTTCAAAATTCCATTTAAAATCATTCATTCATTTAAGAAATGTATATAGCTTCCTATTTCATTTAATGTTTTGTTACAGAGTCACTTGTTCAAACATGTTTTCCCTATTCCTTGGTGTCATTCTTTGATGACCATTGTCATTTAATAATATGTAAGGAAACCTGTAATGGATGTATTTTTTTTAAAAAAATCCCTAATATCAAGAAGCCTGAGTACCAGAATTCCTCTCATCTACACATTTCTCTTTGTCTTAGTCTTCTCAAGCTGTCACTTAGAGAGGGGGGGTTGAGAGAGAGAGAAATTTATTTCTCAGAGTGCTGGAGGCTGGGAAACCCAAGATCAAGGTTCTGAGAGGTCCAAGTGCTGAGGAGACCTCTATCCTGGCTTGCAGATGTCCACTTTCCATTTTTGTCCTCCTATATTTTTGCCTCTGTTTTACACGGGAGGCACAGGAACACTCTCCAATGATTCTGATTATAAGGACACTGATTCTGCAGGATCAGGTTCCTATCCTCATGACCTCATTTAACTTTAATTACTTCCTTAAAGCTCACATCTCTAAATACAGCAGGAGTGGGAATTGGTGCTTCCGCATATGAATTTTGAGAGGGTCACAAACTTTTGGTCCATGATTTTCTACTCATATGGAAGATATTGCATCATATTAGGTAGAATTCTGAACTTGCTTTTTTAAAAAAATTGTATTTAAAGAGAAAAAAACAGAATAAAGGGTAGCAACAATATAGAATACCAAAGAAAAAAGGAAAAGAACAACAACAACAAAAAAAAAAAACTAAGAAATTTTTACAAATTACATACTGACTTCTTGGAAATAGTTGTTCAAATTACAAAGTTAAAAGATGTAAAGTAGACATTCAAGCAGTGAGACTGTTAACAGTTCTGCTCCATGATCTGACAAAAACAGCAATATGGTCATCCATCTTACCCACTCAAATATACATGCAATTATATCAAAAGTGTAAAATTAAACACAACAAAACAAAGTGGATCACAAAAACACAATGTAAGAGATATAAATTCCAAAGCTAGACAATTGGAGATATTCACTCTCTATCATATTGACTCTTTTTTTCTTCCAAATAGTTGTCCATATTGTCACATACAGGGAATTCACATGAAACAACATAGTATGGAATTGATCTGAGCAGGACGAGGAGGGCATTTCAGGTCTTCAAGACCAGACAATAGGGAAGCCCAGAATGTCTGTCATAGTGTCTCTCATTCTCTTCAAAACATCTGTCTGTACCTTCATGTGTGTGGAACTTAAACAAAACAAAACAAGCTAAAATCACTTTGAACAAAGAATGATAGTTTTGCTGGATTTCACATCATGACATTATGGAATAAGCACTGGGTAATGTAGTGTCTCTTTTTCTTCAAAGTAGTTGTTCATTTCAACATGTGTTATATAGTTGGTTCTTGTAAACTGTTTATCAGCTCTACACATGCATGAGCCTCTAAATGTATATCTATCCTTTCTGTGTTAGAGGAAAAACAAAGCAAAGCAAGACTAAACAAAACATTTCCTAGAAAAGCATGAAGCAAAAAGTCATATAAAACCACAATACAAGGTGATCTACAATGGTTACCATGATGTCTCAACAGTATATAACAGCATTAATAAAAATGAAGCCTTTGAGATATTGTAAGACTTCAAAAGCAAGTAATAATCAAACCAGAGTGGGTATTTTAGTGAATCTTGTCATCTTCAGTGTAGTTGCCTATACTCTTAGACTTGAGCTATCAATCATAACAGATTTAAATAAAATCAGTCAACACAAAGTAGCAATCTAACAAACCAGATTCAAATAAGATCAGTCATAATAAGACAGTATAAGTTATAAAGGGCTTCAGATTAAGTTGATAGGAAAATTAGGGATGATTACAATAATATGTCCTCTTATTTTGGGGATAGCTGACCATGTCCTCAAGTCTAGTGTAAGTAGACAAACTGAAACAGCATGTAATCCATCCAAGCAGAGTGATGAGAATAATGTAAATTATTCTCATCATTACCCATTTAACAATATCCTCTGCCTTCCTTTTTTAGACAATTCCTCCCCTTTCACTCCTATAGGGTGCACTGCTTGTTTTGGGTCCCACTTCCTCCCTATATAGAGCATCTCGATGGATCCTATCTCCTGATCTACTCTGCCTATGTTTCTCTCTTTCAAGGCCATCTATACTAGAGATTGCAGCCAATCTTCTCTGCCTTATTTCTGCTATTCTGTTTTTCTGCCGTTGGTTGTCTATTTTTCTGTTCCACTCCACTGTCTGCCCCATCCACTGAGGCCTCTCTGCCACTGTTCCTGAAATGCTTGTATTCTTGTTCTCTCTTGCTAGAATGTCCTTCAGTATTTTTTGTAGGGTTGGATTGGTGGTCACAAATTCTGCCAGTTCCTCTTTGTCATGGAAGCATCTTGCTTCTCCATTAATTTCTAGAGAGAGTTTTTCAGGATACATCAATCTGGGCTGAAGGTTGTGCTCCTTCAGGGCTTGAATTATTTCACTCCAAGCTCTTCTTAACTTGATGGTCTGTGTCAAGAAGTCTGCTATGATTTTGATGTGTTTTCCTTTATAGGTAATCTGTTTCTTTTCTCTGATGGCTTTTAATATTCTGTTCTCATATTGAATTACTGGGATCTTGATTATTATGTGTCTGGGTGTAGCTCTGTTTTGGTTTTAGGTAGCTGGAGTTCTGAATGCTTCATATGTCTGCATATTATTTCCTTTTTCTAGGTTTGGGAAGTTTTCCTTAATAATTTCTGTGAATAGCCTTTGCAGTTCTTCTGTTTTGACTCCTGCTTCTTCATTCACATGTTTATTCTTAAGTTATAGAACCTCTTGTCATCCTCCAGCCTTTGTATTAATACTTCCTGCTCCCTTGTTATTTTTAAGAGATCTTCCCTTTCATGATCACACATTGCAAGCCTATGTTCAATTTTTGATAGTGTATCTTTGGTTTCTTTCAAGCAGTTTTGCCAGCTTTCTATGGAGTCTTTAGTTTCCTGATAATCTCTTTGAATCTGCTTCATGAATTCTAGGTTTGCTTTATATTCTTCATTGAACATTTCTCTCCTTTTGTGTTCCTCCATTCTTCTGTCTGTGTCTTCTTGAGAGGTGCCCATCCTTTCTTTTATTAATCTACTTATCTCTTGTTTAATTTGAATTAATATTTCAGTTTTCATCTTGTTTACAAGGTCCCGAAGATACCTCTTTACAACTGCTGATGCTGTGTTTGATGTTGCAAGTTTTCTGCCCGCAATCTCTTTTGTATTTACCTCCCCTGGATCAATATTCCCAGGGTTGGGGGCTAGGGGTTTTTTCTTATTTCTCCCTCTGGTCATGTTTTTGGTTCCTTCCATACAAGTGTATAGTGCAATTCCCAGCCCCTTTTCTTTTTGGTTAAGGTTCCCCTTGAGCACGCAAGGTAGGGCTTCTGCCCTCTGCATTCCGCTATCAGAGATTAAAGTTCAAGCAAGGGCAGTGTGTGCTGGCTCCTCCCCTGTGGACCAGTCAACCTTTATGGGCCTTCACTGCATCAGTGTGCACCGTGCTCAGGGAATTAATTTGTAGCTACCCACTGGGTCCTGGCCAGGGGTGCAACCCAGTACAAGCAGATCCCACCAATCTGCTCGGTGAGGGGAGTAACCAACTGAAGCTACTTCCTTATGGAGTTAGGGCTGTCCTGCCCAAATCCAACATGTCGTCCAGTTGATTGCCCCTTTCCTGTGGGAGGATCTTATTCCCATCACTCACCACATGTTGATGCCGGTTCCTGAGAACTGCTGGGCTCCCTGACCTCTGACCTCAGCGGGGCTGCAGTGAATTCATGGTGCCTCTGGGTGGGTCGCGTGCAGGGCCCATTCCCAGCAAGCTGCACGCAGGGCTGTTCAGCTCCATGCTAGGGCCACTCACACCAGTCACATCGGTGCAGTTCTGTGTGTCAGGTCAGTCTTGGGCATGAATTCAGGTGGCTTGGCAAGAGCGCCATGCTTGATCTTAGCTTCTCTAATGGTAGCCCCAGGACCTCCATTCAAGCAGTTTTTTTCACTTTAGTTTCTTCCTGGGTTGAGAGACTCCATCTCCTTCTGTTTGCATCTCTTCAGGGTGTTCTATTCTGGCATTTGAGCTATCTCTCTCAGAGAGGATCTCTATCCTGCTACCTACCAGTCTGCCATCTTTGGAAACTCCTGAGCTTGCTTTTATCTCAATGTTGAGATTATATATGATCTGAGGGGATGTGCATATGTGTCAAGTAGACACAATAGCATTGTGATGGTTAATTTTATGTCTTAAGTTGGTTAGGTAATTGGGTTCTTAGATATGTGGTCAAACATTGTGGTATTTCAGTGAGGATAAATTTAATCCTCAAATTGATACATTGAGTAAGGTGGATTGACCTCCATAATATGATTGGGCATCATCTAATCAACTGAAGGCCTGAGGAAAAAGAAGTTGCTCCTCCCCAAGTAAGAGAAAATCTCACCTGCCAACTGCCTTTGAGCTGGGTTATTTCTTTCCTGCCTTCAGACTGAAACTGAAAGAGCATTATCTCTTCCTAGGTCTCAAGACTGCAGAATTTGGACAGAACCTACACTATTGTCCATTCTGGGACTATACCTTGCTAAGTACAGATTGTAGGGCTTGTCAACTTCCATAATTATAGGGGCCAATTCCATATAAACCTCCCCTACACACACACACACACACACACACACACTCACATCTTAGTGATTCATTTCTCTAAAGAATCCTAATTCACTCTTTCTTCCAGACACTTCTTTAAAAAAGCAAAACACACAAAAAAGATAGAAATGATACTTATCTTCAAATTTAAACTGAAATGTGCCTTAGTTAAGAAGCAGTTGTGGGAGTAACTTAGACCAGTAAAATCTCACAGTTTTGTGTCCATAAAATTTTCAGTGCATGAATGTTTGGCCTCAAAGCAGAATGGTGGAAGATTTTCAGATTTTGACAGAGTTCTACTCAAGTTCAAGTCATGGGCTCCATTTTACTCATAGGAAGAGACTCAACTTGTTCAAAGAAAGTATCATAACAAGAAGCACCATTTTAATATTCTAAAATAAAATTCAGCTTTGGTGATGTGAACAGATGGATCACCTCCTGGTGCTTAACATACTGCAGGCACAAACTCTAAGAATCATCACTTCTCCTTATTTAATGCAACACAAAAAGTCTTTTAAAAAGCATATGCCTATATAAATGATATAGGTGTGTGTGCGTGCACATGTGTGTGTGTATGTGTGTGTGTGTGTATGTGTGTGATGGGAAGGAGATTTGGGAACAGTGATAAGGAGAAAGAGAGATAGGGAAAGAAAACAGAACATAACAAAGTTCTTAGAAAGAAGCATCTCATTTTCACTTCCATATCAAGAAAGAGATGGTGTCTTAGTTACTTTTTACTCGTCACTGAGACAAAAATACCTGATGCCCAAAGTTGGGAAAGGAAAGGTTTATTTCTTACAGTTTTTGGAGGTTTCAGTCCATACTCAGTTGGCTCCAAGGCAGGGTGGCATGGCGGGGCCGCAGTTCATGACAGCTGCAAACGCAAGGCAGAAACCAGCAAAAGAGAGACACACCTTCTTCCTGCCATTACATCACATCCTGTCTCCACCCCCTAGGAGGGTGCAGCACTGACACCATCAATCCAAGTGCTAGACAATGAACCAGTCACAAATGTACAATGCAAATACATGAGGCCTGGGGGCCACCGACATAAACCATGACAGATGGGTATTATATTTGTTCTGTATTTAAACCTGGAAGTACCACAACAGCTTGTGAATGCAAGGAATGACCTTTTAAAATAATGTTTCTTTCTTTTCATTGACTGTGTGCAAGGAAGACAACCTTTGAAGTGCTAGATCTGGGTCATCCAATCTTTCATTAGCAAGTCAAGATGAACAAATCAAAATTTATTTTAAGAGACAAGTCACCAAGATAAGCCAAATTATTATGATGGATTTTAGGGGCAAACAGAGACAAAATTGTTTTTAAAAATGCTTTGCTCAGTTCTAAAGACACTTAAAACATTTGTAACCACAGACATCCCATACAACGTGTTGGATAATTTTTAGAACCATCCTCTGTATACAAAAAAATCTCTAATCATTCATTCTTTTGACATACAGATTCTTTCTTTCTTTCTTTCTTTCTTTCTTTCTTTCTTTCTTTCTTTCTTTCTCTTTCTTTCTATGTATTTGGCAAATTCCTGCTTTTCTTTGCAACATCCAAAACTTCCCATCACCAGCACTTGCCCCTAATACCATCATTAAATCTCATGATGATTTTTTTAGGGTAGGGTCTCATGATGTTGTTTAGCCTGGTTTATAACTCTTGACCTCAACTGATCCTCCTATAGGAGTCTCCTGAGTAACTGGAACTACAAGATTTTCATATATATTTTAAAAGACCAATCTAGATTTTTCCCCCTTAAAGTATCTTAAAATCCAAACATCAGCTTCAACATCTCTTTTCTAATGGACACACATACACCCCCACACAACCCCACAACCTTCCAGCCCATCAGCTAGTTGAATATCTCATTTACACTGATGAGAAAAAGTTTTTCCACATGTAAACATATGAATTCTTAAATATTAATTAGTGGATTATGAGGTATTTTGGAAAAGAAATGATAGCAAATATGCTCTGTTCTCAACAAATACCACCCACTCTCATGTCATTCACAAATATAGACACCCACATTGTTAGGAAAATAGGGATTAAAACCTTAGGGATAAACTTGTACTTTTATAATGTTTCCAAATTATTTCCAAAAAAACAAATCAAAGACTTATCTGCAAACACAATGTGAAAGACAATATAGCCTATCTTAAATATGTGAGATTTACTTATTTTGTTTTATTTAGAGGTCTAACTAAAGGCAGAGCTGAGTTACTACTTCATCACTCTTTATTTTTTGAACTGGGGATCAAACTCAGGGCTTTCCACACCCCAGGCAGGTGTGCAGGAGCTGGGGATGTAGCTCAGTGGCACAGCGCTTGCTACACCCCTGGTCCCTCATCACTCTTTACATAGTGCTCATCTTTGTCATAATTATCATCAAATCTTTAAATGTCAGAATTAGGGAAAATTATCTGCCAAACTTTCCACAAACACTGAGGTTAATTTTATCACAGAGTTATAATATTGGAAACTATTCATTTTTCTTCCTTTGTTGTTAACAAAGATCACACTTAACCTATCATAAAAATGAAGAGGGATAGTGAGTCTTCTTTTGACTCTGCATTCCTATATCTTTGGCTGTGTGTCAAAAGCACTCAAGCATTCATTTTTGCCATCATAATTCTTTAATAATGTGGCTTGTAGTATTGATTTTCATAAACAGACCCTCGAGAGCTTAACAGATTTTAGAAACGTTATGAATGATAAGTAGGCCCATTTGGTCATGTCTTGCAGAGCAATAAATGTCTGAGCCAATTTCCTTTGCCTTTGCACACTTGGCATCCGCTCTTTGCCTAATGAAAGTGTTGAAGGGACGATAACTAGCTAAGAGCTCAGGCTGCAGCACCTGACCACCACAATTGGAACCTGACTACCTTGTGGTTTGAGAACTATTATTCTTTGAAAAACATTGATCAATAAATCAAAAAAAATTGAATATTGACAATCAGTCAGATGCTATTTTAAATCCTTTAGCTATAATAAAGAACAAAAGTCCATGCCCCTCTAGAGCTTATACTCTAACAAGAAGAGAGACAATAAACAATAGTCTATAAAAATGTAACTTATATTGCGTGTTAGAATGTGATAAGTATGTGTGTTAGTTATTTTTCTCTCACTGCTGAGACAAAAGACCTTACACCTAAATTTAAGGAAGGAAACGGTTTTTGGCTTACACTTTGTAGAGGTTTAAGTCCGTAATCAGCTGGCTCCAAAGTAGGGTGGCATGTTGGAGGGGCAACACTTCAAGGCAGCAGAAGACAAAAAAGCAACAAGAGCAAAAAGAGGAGGAGCAATCCTCTTTCCCCCGCTTATACTGAGGCTGTCTACCCTCAGGCAGGTGTAGCACTCACACCATCTCTGAGTCCTCCTCTTGCACAGTCTCAGAATGTTGGCAAAGTGAGGAGCCTGGCCCCCTGCTGAATCAAGCTGAAACCACTGTAACTATTCTGAGGTGCAGTCGTGAAAACAAGAGGTCCAGGTTTAAGAAGTTAGCTTTGAAAAACCCATGCCCCATGACTACGTAAGTCTTTGGGAGACATTCAGACACAAACAGTGTATTTGGGTAAAATATACAGTGAAAGAGAAAGGGCAGTGTAGACCTTACTGACATTCTCACAACAATGTGAAGTGGATAAAGGATTTTGTCTTACCTGTAGAGTTCAAGGAACATCATGGAATCCACTTTGGCTAGTACAAAATAAGCTGAGTTATAGTCTGAGGAATATTAGGGCAGGGAGGTCACTGCACAGATTTAAACAGAGGAATGGCAAGTATTTAAAATCTGACAAGTATTTAAAATGATTACTTTGGTTAAAATTATACTGGAGCACAGAAAAATGGAAAGAATAATGTTAAGAAAGTATTTCTATAACATAAAGAAATATGGGGTTGATTGCACTAGGTATAGTGAACATAGTCTGACTCTAGATGTATTTTGAAGGTAGAATTTAAAAGAATTCTGTTCTGAAATATTTGAAGGTGGAGATTGAGAAGAAGAAAAAGATTCAGGAGTGACTCTACCTGAGACAAATAGTTATGTGAAAGAACATAGATACTGCAAGTTGGAAGGAGGGAGGTTGTAGGTAGAGCAGATTTGGGAGGCAAAGAGTCCAGATTGGAACATATTGATCTGAAAATCAACATAGGAGATCTTTCAGTAAACATGACAGGTGAGTAACTGAATGAGACCAACTACCAAATTTAGCAACCTGGAGGTTATTACTGATAGTGACCAGGACAATTTAGCTGAAGTGGTTGAAGTAAAAGCTTCATATGAATTGGCAAAAGAAAAAGGGTGAATAAATTAAAAATAGTGAAAATAATGAGTATAAATATCTTTTGTGAAGAGTTTCTCAAAAAGAGATGTAAAGAAATGTGCTTGTAGGAAAAGCTGATAAAAAGAAGACACAATTGAAATAAAAAAAGAAGTCAAATTTAGTAAAATCTCAGATATTCTCATGGGAATAACCTGCTGAGGAACAGTTAAAGATAGACCATTGGAGTAGATAACATCAAAGTATAAGAGTCCTGGTACTAGAAGGATCAAGTGTATCAAAAATATGAATCATGACAGGAGTAATATTAAAGAGTTCCAGTCATACAGGAGCTAAAGTGATAGGAAAATTAAAGGAAATGCTTCTAGAATGTGAAGATTAATTAAATGATGGTTGGGGATACAGTTCAGTGGCACAGCACCTACCTGGCAAGCACAAGGTTCTGAGTTTTATTCCTGGTACCAAAAAAGAAAATAAAAAGAGAAAGAAACAATGAATAGTGCCACATATATACTTAATGGCATGAGAGTGAAAGACAGAAATATTTAAAAAAGAAAGAGTGAAAATAGCCCTTTAGAAAAGAGAGAGTGAACATCAGTGGAAGCTGAATGGGAACCACCATCTCTCAGCCTTTCTGGGTTATGGAAGTTTTACAACCACTGTTTAGGTTGGCTGTAGGGAAGGCACAGTTCTCCAGAAAGCATTAGGGTTCCATTCCAAAAGGAGAAAATAGTACATATGTAGTAACAATAGGTAGCGAAGGGACTAGGTTTCTAATGAGGAAGACATAACATGAATAATGATCAAAATGAGACACTGCTATAAACTCAAAGTAGATAGTGTTATGACGAGGCTGTGAGAGTTGGAAAAATGGATAATAATGTAATAAATATGTAGCCACCTTCAAGCTAAATGCATCACATCTGGCCCCCACCTCACACCCCACTGAATCTTTCCTACTGCAAATACCAAATCCCACCAGCATTGCTCAATCTCATGTCATTTGCCTTCTCACCAACTTTCAACAGAGTTGACTTCTCCCAACACTACCCAGCTTCCAATCTGCTTCAGCAATACCATTCCCTCCAGAGTCTTCTCTTCTGTCTCCAGTCATTTTTCCTGAATTAGGCAGCTTTACATCACTGGGACAAACTCCTGGCCCTCACATATTAAAGAAAGAGAGGTTTCTTTTGTCTCACAGGCTCAGAGCACCTGGTC
Organism: Dolichotis patagonum; assembly: GCA_004027295.1. Taxonomy (NCBI): domain Eukaryota; kingdom Metazoa; phylum Chordata; class Mammalia; order Rodentia; family Caviidae; genus Dolichotis; species Dolichotis patagonum. The sequence goes on along the minus strand of PVJX010021666.1, from coordinate 3,785 downwards.
ATGATTTCTTGGCTCTAAGGGAGAAACTTCACAGTAGAAGGAAATCTGAAAGCAAAGAGAGATTAGAGGAGCCAGGGATAAGAAAACCCCTCCCACATTATCCCTCCCACCACACATCATGTCCTAGCAGCATACCAGCTATGAACTCATGTACAGACTGCTCCACTGGTGAGCAGAGCATGTTCACTATCCAGTCACATTTCAAAGCCACATCTGTGAACACTTGAGCCTGCTGAGGAATATTTTAGATCTAACTCACCACAGCTTCTCACTTCTTTTGTGGACTCCTTCTCCTTTGCCCTAATATATTACATGTCTGCACTAAAACTGTGTATTTTCTCTCACAAAATATCTCTGTCACCAACTTCAATCTTTTACATTTTTGTGAATATCACTGACAGCCATCTATGTGCAAAAGTAAAAACCCTGGAAAGCAGACTTGATTTCTCCCTATCCACTGTCTTAATGGATAATGAATCACTGCCTACACAGTTTTGGAGGCTAGCTTGAAACTGTCCTCCTTTCCTAAGAGACTCAATAGGCATCAGCATATCATTGCAACCTTATAGGTCTCCCTGAACCCATTCTTGATTTCCTTAAATCCAGGCATCACTATCATCAAAAATGAACTTTTAATATATAAATCAAGCCATATTTTCCCTTGCTTAAAATATTCAAACTGATACTTCCAGAAGAAAAGTAACTGAACTTAGATACAATTTATTTAGGTTGTGGGAACGGAAAAGGTCTTTGAAATCGTGACACAGAACTTAGGTGCCATAAAGAGCAAATCGATACATTTGACTATCTCAAATTGAAACACTGGATAACAAAATACCAGACTATGAAAATATATGTGTTACAGTATTAACAGGCATATTTCCCTTATTTATAAATTGATCACTTCATGAAAGATTCATATAAATCAATGACTTAGTTGAAAATGGTTAAAATGTATGAGTAGTCACAAAATCTAGGAAAAAAACAAGGAAAGAAACTTAATTCTGTTCACAATTCATAGAAATTCATTTTAGAACACGTCGAGATACAAGTTGCTATTTACCATTTTTTTCTATCAAAAATGAAAATATTAACCAATATCCAGTATTCAAGGAGATGTAGGAAACTAAGCACTCTCACATACTTTGAGAGAATAGTTTTAAATCAAAGTCATTCTGAAAGGACACTTCACCACTTTCTTTCAAAAGTTTAAAAATAGACAATAATGGTACTCCATGATAACACTTGCAAAATATTTTCATACAGAGATCAGTATATACACACTTAAGATAGCTAAGATGATTGTACTGCTAATTCTGTTAGTTCTTGGAACCAAACAGTTAACACTCATAGGATTAGATCAATTTTGCATGTCTGTATCTGGTACTCTGAGTAACACTTTCAAAGATAACTATGTAAAATAAAAATCTTTGTTAACTTACTACCACCTGGTTTTGAAACCCTATATTGTTATTGTTTTGAGGTTTTTATTGTTGTTGTTTGTCTCTTTTGTTTCTTGTTTTTCTTGTATTATGTTTGTTTTTTACCTTTTTAAAATAAAAATTAAAAAGATGTTTTGGATGAATTGTATATTATGCAACAAAAGGCACAAAATATGTTAATAATTGATTTTTTAAAAAAAATCACACATGCACAGAATACAATAATATGTAGTTTTTTTCTTTGTTTTAGTATTTATTGGTAGAAATAGATCTTCAATGCATACTTTGTGTTCAGATAAATTCTACATTCTCTTAAGGCTTTCTCTTTCACATTATTTGGAGTTACTTGGTCTCCAAGTGAACTTAATGTGTTATCTATGCATCTAATTCTGTATAACTTATTTTTAGAATTTTAAACTAAATTTGAGAAACCATGCATACTGTATACCTTACTTAACCCAAAGAAATTTTTGCACATTTCAAAAAAAAAGCTGAACTCAAATAATCTGTATGTTCTGAATTCCCCCATGTTCCATTTCTGAATAAAGAAATACTCATTCAGTATTACATATTGCTTGCTAACAAATCAGATTAATTAATGATTATTAATCATAATATGTTGCTTTTAATAAGAATGATATAACCTGTATGTACAAGTGCTGATACATTTTAGGTGAAAATACAACATACAGAATCTGATGCAAATATCTAGCTTATATATGTGTACACAGATAAATATGTATATATATGCACAAAATTTTGAAGGAGACATGAGTAATTGTTTAATAATGACTTTCTCTTGCAAAACTGTATAAGCATCAGGGCAAGAAAGAGTGTGTGTGTGTGTGTGTGTGTGTGTGTGTGTGTGTGTAAAAGCAAAGCTTTTCTTTTTCATCAAAAAAAATTATTAGGCTACATACGAGACACAAGTAACTTAAATTTTGTATTACTCAATATTAAAATACAAACTGAATGCTTAATAGTGTCTTTTTGTTGTTGTTGTTGTTGGTATTGGGGATTGAATCCAGGGACTTGCACATGTTAGGTGAGTACCACTGAGCCACATGCTCAACCTTTAAATGTTATCCAATTTGAAAAGAAAAAACCTGATTTTATAAAAGATAATAAGATTGTTTTAAAATCTCTTCATTGGCTTCCTCTTATCCATAGAATTGACCCAGATTTCTTACTATAGTCTAGAGCCTAATCTCTACCTCAAATGATAATTCTTCCAACTTCAAACTGTGTCTGTATTGTCCTTGACTGAAAAATGATATAATGCAAATAGTCCTCAAGAAAGAACTATTTCTAACTTTGAGAAGGCATTTTTTTAGTAGAATTCAGAACCAAAGTTTAATGTTTCAAATTTCCTTCTAAATTTTGATAACCAAATTAATGAGAATTAATTTTATTTCCCACTGTTTAGACAGCATAAATTATAAATCAGCATGGGTTTAGTAACATATCTGCTAAGATTAATCTTATTAAATAATTCACCTAGCAAAATAGCCTGGAGCTCTATCCATTTATCAGTGCCATCGCCTGTACTTGTGTTCAGACACACTGGGTGAAAGGTAGCCTACATGCTTGAAATTGTTAAAACTCTAAGAGGCCCCAAAAAACTCAAAGAGACAGTCATATTCCTTCCCAAATTCTTTGGACAACAACATGTTCAATGAGCCTAAGTTCAAACCAAGCTCAAATAATGATTATAGTGTTATTTAACCTTCTTCCTCAGTTTCTTCTCTTTCCAAATTATGTCAATGGTATCAAACTTGAGAGTTTTGTGAAAGTCAAGTGAAAACCATAGAAAAATCTTATTCTCCTATCAACTAGTCCTGTACTAGCATGTATCAAATGATCAGTAAATGCTAATTTCTTTCACATTTTATCTCCCCACAACAAACCTCCACAGACCAGCATATGTTGCCACAACATACTTCAACTTAACTTACTTGATTAACTTTCCAGGGGAACAGATTTGCATGCAACTATGAGAGCAAATCCAAAGGTGCAGTGGAGACTCCAGGAAATTGGAGATGCCAGAAACATGCAACATCTGCTGAGCAAAACTGCAGGCAGTGAGAAGAGCCAGCCCAAAAAAGTGGTGATGTGGGCTTTAACCAACAAGAACATAGAGGCAAAGTTGCCCTTTGGAGTTCGTTTCTCACCACAGCCTGACCTAGGTACTGGACACAGAGCTACAAAATTTAACATTTGTCTTGCTGGGTTTTGGTCTTATTTAGATCTATTCTCCTCTTCCTCCCTTTAGGCATGGGACTATTTATACTGTGCCATTGGATTTTTGGGAGTTTTTAACTTTCTTTCTGAGTTTTACAGGGG